>JAVYIG010005207.1:0-142317 GCA_035222895.1 Strongylocentrotus droebachiensis
CTAAATAAAATCAAACATTATACAATTATTGGCGGAAGAAGGACTGTCATGATTTGGAATTAAGAAAAGAATATAACCTTAAGCACCTTAAATAGTAATAATAGTGGGTTCTCGTAAATAGCGCTCATGTCTGTCAAGTCACTCCTGGCGCTTCACATTATTGCCTTAGCTTTAGCATGGTTGCCATTATGGCGCTCTAGCATTTCAAGGAATTATTTCATGCCAGGTATACCCCACTTACATCACCTGTGTCGAGTGTTGCTTATGTAGATTAATGTCTTGTCAAAAGACATTAGTGCCGCTGCGGGACTCGAACCGCAGTCTGGAGACGTATCCACTCGACCACGACACCTCAACAAACGACCTTGATAATCTGTAGGATGATTTTTTTTTTTTTTTTTTTTCAATGATATTTTATTTTCTCCATTGCTTTTCACAAACAATAACAAAATCAATACATAAAATAATCTGCATGTTAATATTATTATATAGAATATGATTTTACATTCACATCTAAATAATACAAATGAACCTTTACTATTTACATCAAATAAAGCATGAAACATGCATGCATGAAGAAGGCATGAACATAAAAAGACATTTAAGAGAAGGATTTTTTTTTTTTTTTTTTTTTTAAATAAAAATACTTACATACATACACACATACACACACGTGCACAGACACCCACACAAACACCCACTTAAAACATGCCTACATTTTGTGGGAATCTCGACCATTATATCAGCCATGTCCATTTCATTGCTTCTATTCGCCTTCCTTATTTTATTTAACCTGCACGAAGCTATTCTAAATTGTCCCACTTTCTAAAATGATATGTGAGTGTACCTCGGTCCCCAGCTAATTTCTTCTCCTCCTTTCTATTTTCTAATAATCTTTTCTTAATCTCCAAATAAGTTGGTGGTTTTTGTCTATTTTTACTATCTATAAATATCATATATTTTATCAAAATTATGCTATGATTTAATAACTGTTCCTTCCCTATGTTAAACTCAACTATCCCTATACATGGATACCTTTCCAATTTATATTTGTAATTTCTACTAAATTAAATAAATTCCCACACTCTTCCCAAATTGGTTTTACTTTCTCACAAAGACAAAATAAATGTTCGTAAGTTTCCTCATATTTACCACAAAAAGAACATAAATTACTATTAACCATTTTAAATGTATATAAATGTAATTTAGTATATATAATATTATAAAGCATTTTAAATTGAAATTCTCTAAGCTTACTATTCAATGTGCACTTTCTAAGTCTTAAAAATATTAATTGTATAGCTTTTCCATGAATATTATAAGTCTGTTCTAAATATCGTTCTGCATATGATTTTTCTACTCTCTTATTTAATAAAAAAGCGTATATAATTTTTGAGGTTATTTGATCTAACATATATACCTTTTCAAACATAATAATATCCATATCTAATTCCCTATCTATATTTGAGTGAGTATTTTTATTTAAAAATTGTTTCCATGAAGACGGGATGCCAAGAAAAATACGTTGTATTTTACTAATTTCTAAACTATTTAAACCTTTTCTTTGAAATTCCTCATTAGATTTTATATTACCTTCCTTATCAACAATATGACGCAACTTATAAACATTTTTGTTAAATAATCCCTCATCGAAAGGAACATGACCATCGATAAAAACGAATCTATTATTATAGATAATCTCATTCCTCCTAGAAACACTTTCCTTTAACAAAAATATTCTCGTAGCCATCCAAACATCCAGCATGTCTCTATAAAATGCTGGTAATACTAATTCAGATATACCTACGGTTGCATTATTATAAAATATCAAAATTCCTCCGGCATCTTTAGTTAAATAATTAAAATATTGTTTCCATCCCATGTTTGCATCCCCCGTTAAAAGTCTTTTTACCCACATAATCCTCTGCACTAAAATAAATAAATGAAAGTCCGTTAATCTTAGTCCACCTCTACAATAATCCAAGAACATTACATTTCGCTTTATCTTATCTTTTCCTTTCCACAAAAATTCAAAAACCAGTTTATCAAAATCTTTAAATACCCAATTTGGTACTGGTGTCAGCGCCGATACATAAATCAATTTTGACAAAATAAACGTTTTTATCAATTGAATTTTCCCCATTAAAGTTAAATCTCTTTGTTTTCACCAAGACAACAACTTTTTTATTTTACTCAAAATTTCCTTATAATTTGTCCTTTCCTGAACTTCAATATCTAAAGAAAAATATATACCCAAAATCTTGACCATTTGTACTACTTTACCAAATGGAAGAGCAATATTTTCATTTTAAAAAGGGCCTAACAATAATATAAAAGTTTTTTCTTTATTAATTTTTAATCCAGAATTTCTAGCAAAATTTTCAACCAATTTCCCCACCTTTTTAAATGAGTTTGAGTCCCGAATAAAGAGAGTCATATCTGCATAAAGAACTTGTTTTACATGTACGTTATTAAAAGTAAATCCTTGAATTTCAGGGTCTTTATATATTGAACGAGCTAGAATTTCAATAAAAGTATAAACAAATATGGGGACAGGGGGTCCCCCTGTCTAACACCTCTCTTAATATCAAAGTACCCAGTAGATGAGGCCCCATTAAAGACACAACTTTGAGCATTATTATATATAGTCTCCACCCATCTACAAAATGATGGTCCAAAACCAAATGTAAATAAAACCTTCAGCAAAAAAGTATGTGAAACTGAATCGAAAGCCTTTTCAAAATCAATTATCATCATATATCCAGGTATTTCATTGACTAATGTATGATGAATTATATCATCTATCATTCTAATTGCTTCACCTATGTTTCGATCCCTTAGATATCCCACCTGGTCGACAGAAATTAAATCATTTAAAACTTTTTTAATCCTTATAGAAAGCACTTTAGTCAAAATTTTGTAGTCTACATTCAATAAAGATATTGGTCTATAATTTTTTATAAATAAGGGATCTTTTCCTTCTTTATGAATCAAATTAATGACCGCCTGCTTTTGTGATGAGGAAAGTTCCTTCTTTCCAAAAACTGAATTTACAGAATCTACAACTAAATTTCCTATCAATGGCCAAAACAGTATATAAAATTCAACACTTAATTTCCCGGGGATTTATTAGATGCCATTTCTTTCATGGCTGCAATACATTCTCCATTTGTTATTTTACCTTAACATAATGCACACGAATCTGAATTTAATTTTGGCAAGTCCTGAAAAAAATCATCCACAAAATCAATTTCCTCTTCCGATTGAGCATAAAGCTTACTATAAAATGTATATATTTCTTGCATAATATTTTTTTTTATCAAAGCTTATATCTTCATCAATATAAAGTTTATTTATCAATGTTTTCTTTTTATTAGACTTCATTAATTGGGTAAAATACCCAGTGTCTCTTTCTCCGCATTCATAGTGTGATTCTCTAGAACGAATTTTAATACCTTCATTTATATAATTATAACAATCCTGTAAGTCTTTTTTGTTTCGTTCTAAGTCATCAACTTTTTCCTGGTCTATTCCATTCAGCAATTCATTTTCCAGCTTCAAAATATCTTCTTCCAAATTTTCAATTTTTTGTTTTCGTTGTTGCGCCTTCTCTTTGAATATTTTCTACTAACATTCCTAATTTTCATTTTCAAAAAATCCCATAAAACTCTTTTATCTTCTATCTCTATTCGAAATTCTTCTTTTAATTTAATAATTTCCTCTTTAATACAATTGATATATTCATTATCTTGACATAAACTATTATTTAATTTCCAATAGGATCCCTGAAACTTAAATGAATACATTAACTTATCGTAAAATTGCAATTGAATGGCTGAATGATCCGGAGCCGTAGAAGGTATTATATCACATTTTAATACTACATGTTCTATCTGCTTAGAAGCAAACCAATAATCTAATCTACTTTGTATACATGAATTTACTTGCCTATACGTAAACTGTTTCTTCAATCCATTCCTTACCCTCCAAACATCCAGCAACTCAAATCTATCTAAAAATTGTTCAAATAAAATATGAAATCGAGACTGATCATGGTGTTTACTACTTCCAAAATAATCTAAATCTTTGTTTAAAATAATATTAAAATCTCCCCCAATAATTATTGCATTATTTTCTTCATTAATTTCTTTTACTATTTCTTCAAAATTGACCAAAAAATCAATCCTTTCTGATTCCCTTCCTCTTACTGGCAAATAAACATTAGCCATTATCAGTTTCATCCCCTGAATAATACATTCCATTATAACATATCTACCATTATTATCTGAAATAACATTTAACATCTGAATATCTAATTTATTATCTATTAAAATAAGCACCCCCTTTACTATGGTTTGTCCCATGACTAAAATATGAACTACCATTCCATAGCAATTTCCAAGTCTCCTCCACTTCAATATTATTGTACTATATGTTTCTTGTAAAAAAAACAATATCAGCACCTTTATCTTTACACCACGTACAAATTTTTGCCCTCTTTGACTTTTCTCGAATTCCTTTGACATTTAAAGAAAGAAAATTACATTTAATAAAAATATCTTTACCTTCCATAACTATATATGAATATGAATATATTCATGTATTCTTTCCTCCCTATATAAGGTTCTAATACACGGGATGGCAGAAGCAAGCTCAATAATATATAATTACTAACAAAATCAGCATACTGGTCGAGATCCCCAACTACGTAGGCAATGCAATTAACACTCACACACAGCTCACTCAACACACATAATAACTTAACTAAACGAAATTGCAAGATGTATACACTAAACATTCCTCCTCTGTGAGGTCTCTTTGAGGTCCCGTCCCCTCTCCCCCTCCTTACTATATAACACATGTAAATTAAACGCATTCATAAACATTTTCTCATATATTGGCGCTCGAATATTCGAAGAAATGTGGGAAAAAAAATTATGTTTCATTAATTTCAACAACAAAAAACAAACAAAAAAAATCCATACAAACATTCAATAAGTATTCCATAATCCATTTTCCCCCCATTTCCAAACACTTCAAATTCCAACTAAGTTTCATCAAATTTAAATTTCAAAATTAATATTTATCAAAATCTCTCTCTCCTTCATTACCAAAAGAAAAAGAGAGAGAACAAACAAAAAAATAACAATAGCAACAGCAATAACAATAGCAACCGCATGCTTCGGCAAACTTAGCTTGCCGGACCTAGCTACCACTGCTAAGCCCGCACGCATACCACCCACATACACTACAGAAGCGGTCCATCCGACCGACATAACCACTATGTGCTTTCATCAGATGCTTGTCACCGAAGCATATATGCTGAACCCAATATAAATCATATTGAGTTAGGAGCACCCAATTCCAAGGTAATCCTAAGCCAAAGTTTCACCCACACAAAATTGACCTGAGAGGAGCGCCATATTCAATATCAAAAGAGTACTGAAATAGTGACACTATCAGCCTTCGCCACGGCATAGCAAAGCCTCTAAACGGCTTTCTTTTCATTATTTAAAAGTGATTGCTTGCCTGGCATTTTTTCAAAACAATTAACCAGCCTTCGCTACGGCATAGCAAAGCCTCTAAACGGCTTTCTTTTCATTATATTATTTAAAAGTGATTGCGATTAGTACCAGACTTCAATGCAATCGAGGGTTGCGCCCACAAAGACAAAAGCAACCACTCATCCCTTATTATTGCATTTCTTAACACAGAAGGAGTCACAACCACAACGAAGCCCCAGAATGCACATCCGCAATCACGCAATCATGTACTGCGAACGCGCATCCGGAGGCCTCCCGCCTCATCTGCCAAAAAAAGAGACAAAAACACAAAAACTCATTAACCCTATATAACTAATCGAATTCCTAAACTCCTATAGACTTCAGGGTCATCACCCGAGAGCCCTCCCTATCCTATCCTCTTTCAAGGCTCTCTAACTTGTCTGTTATAAGAAAGCACCTTTGAATTCTTCATTGAATACTCCTCAATTAAAATTTAAAAAAAATAATACAACAGTACGGATTCCATTAGGGAGGAGCTCAACATTTACGACTGCAATTAGTTCCAGACTTCAATGCATACAAGGGCAGCACCCCCAAAGATAAAAAGATTCACTCATCCCTCAATGCATTGTCTAATCCTTAGGGATCACGACCACAAAGGATCCTCATAAGCAATCATGTACTGGATGCTCCCGCCCTATCTGTTCAACAATACTAAATCGAATTCCTAAACTCCAATAGACTTCAGGGTCATCACCCGAGAGCCCTCCCTATCCTATCATCTTGCAAGGCTCTCTACCGTGTCTGTTATAAGAAAGCACCTTTAAATTCTTCATTGAATACTCCTCAATTAAAAAAATAAATAATAATAATACAACAATACGGATTCCAATAGGGAGGAGCTCAACATTTACGACTGCAATTATTTCAGACTTCAATGCATACAAGGGCAGCACCCCCAAAGATAAAAAACATCCACTCATCCCTCAATGCATTGTCTAATACCTTAGGGGGTCACGACCACAAAGGATTCTCATACGCAATCCTGTACTGGATGTTACCGCCCTATCCGTTCATAAAAAAAATACCTTTATTGTTATCTGTTTTTGAGAGAAAATGAGACCATGGGGACGTCCTTTCCTTCTTCCGTAATCATAAACATCCTGAAACATTGATATACTTCCTCTTCAATACCAACATCACGCGAGGCGAGAGTTATATTGAGAGAGATAGAGAATGGTCAGAGTCTTATGTTCTTATAAAAGACCAGTTGGAGAGCTTTGATTGAACTAATAAGCTGTATAGCTTTATTGAGGCTCTATGTCAATCAGACATCTTTGTAGTCATCTCCTGTACAAGTACTCTTTGTTTCATAACACAGTGGCGGATCCAGGGGGGGGTTGGGGGGATGCAACCCCCCCCCCCCTTGGGCGGCCCAAAAAAAAAAAAAAAAAAAAAAAAAAAAAAAAAAAAAAAAAGAAAGAAAAAAAGAAAGAAAAAAGAACGCACGCTGGAGAGAAACCCTTTCAAGTGCAAATATTGTGAGAAGATATTCAACTCATCTGGTAACTTAACCAAACACATGATAACTCTGGATATAACTATGTATTAAACTGTTACTTGATTTAAAAAGACGTTATCATGCACTGCTTTTTATGGTCTCCATTGTGTTAATAGATGCCAGGAAAACATCACTTACGGGGTTCAAATAAACACCCCCCAAAAAATCGGCTCGCCGCTTCGCGGCTCGTGGACGATGCTCCGCATCGTCATTATTTTGGTCAAACCCCCCCTTAGCAAAAAGCTAGATCCGCCCCTGATAACATGACCTGGCATGAGTCATGGGTTGCAGGTCATTCTATATTTAGTTATACATGCTGTATTTGCAGACTCTGTTAAACTACATGTAGCTATCACTACACAGAGCACCGACGGACCTGATCAGAGGGAGAAAATCGAGTGAGAGAGCGAGCGAGAGAGAGAGAGAAGGATGCTCCATATATAGTTCGATATTGTTCTCAAGTATACAGAGACAATGTTAGAACATGACAGAGTAACTTCGCTCTTAGATTAAACAGATTGCTTGGCATACCTTTTTGAAGAACTGGGATCACAACAGAAGTGAAGACTGTTTGCATCTAACGTACCTTTGTCTTACATAATTGTAAGTATAACATTATCTTTTTTTTCTCCCCTATATAGTGACTCGGTAACATTGTTGAAGATTGATGACAAAACTGTAATTTTTGTATGAAATGTTACTTATTATATTCCTTCTGTACCTTCCCTCTTATATTCCTTCTGTACCTTCCCTCTTATATTCCTTCTGTACCTTCCCTCTAACAGGCAAAAAATCCTGAGAAACTGTCTAACCACAAATATATTTATGTTTTTTCTTTGAAGACGTCACTGTGCAACACCCTCAAACAGTGATTAACAGTAGGTTCTCCCAACCATTTTTGAATTTTCCCAACTGTTTTTCTTTGAATATAAGATAGGCTTTTAAAAATCTTTCAACACGTACATGTCTGTAATGGTATAGAGTCAATTCATTGCATTGTGGCGACTTTCTTTCACCTTAAAATGTAATTAAATTGTAATAATATAGTTTGGAGAATTAAGGAATCGATTAGATCAGTTTTTTCTAATTGATATCATTAATAATGGTCCGTTTTCACTCGAACTTTCAGATTATCTGTAATTGTACATCTAGCATTGAAATCATTACCTTAGCACCATTTTCTCTCATCTGAACAATGTTACCAAGTCCCTTTAAGAACCAGAGATCCATTTGCATGATACAGAAATCATAATTTTCCCCGGAAATTTGCATTTGATTAGTAACTTATAGATCCAAATTAAGATGAAGAATAAAAAAACAAATGGCGGAAGATTATTGGTGTAGTTATTCTCATTACATAGACTCATTATATAAATTATCTAAACAAGTCTTTTGACGTTTGAAACATAGCGTCGAACATTTTGTTTCAGTTGGTCGTTGATTGATTTCTGGTTCTGTATACGAAAGAAGCTCTCATGCAAATAGAATTCATAATTACTACCAATTTTTAAAACAAACTTTTAATATGCTCATATAGCATTGAGAGAATTCCTAACACTATTCTTCTTTTTGTCCAACTTTTATACTTGATGAAGAGAAATTACAGTGACAATATCAGTTTACTCAAGCTAATCAGGTGGGCTGTATATCATACAGACCACTGGCGTACTGGTGGGGGGGGGGGGGGCTTGGGGGGGCGTCAGCCCCCCCCCCAAATAAAATTGAACCATGACTTATTTTCACAAGTGATGTATAAATGTTTGTGATATCACATGATTTTCAACTAAATGCTAGTTTCTCCATTAATTCTTGCAAACCGACCCATTCTCAAAACGCCAGGAAAAGCATATGTTTTTTAAAGTCACTAAGGGCCTTATAGTGGCCACTAACAGTAACACTAGTAAAAAAAATCCTTTCCAGAAGCTGCTGTGCAAAGCACTGCCGGGAGGCGTTAATTTTTCTGCGGCACAGATTGGGGTTAGGTGCGTGTTGAGCCTATAGGAAAGTTTAGGGTTAGGGTGAGGATTAGGGTAAGGGTTAGGGTTAAATCAAGACCTCTTTTAAAAATAAAAGCCCCAAGTGGAGGGGGAAAACTCAATTCAGACAAGAACACGATACAACCAATCGTCTTCATTCTCTAATAATTTAATGAAACGTGAAAGCTTCAGCGCTTTGCGCGGGATGGGCGAAAATGAATTCAGACAAGGATTAAGAGTAATAACTTATTGAAACGTTAAAGCTTCTGCGATGTGACCAAAAAGTCAGGGCTCTCTGATTGTGAGGTTTAATGATAAACTAGATTTCATTCTTAGGCCTTCAAAAAGTATCATTTACAGGTCATCATTATGACGATGGTGATGATGATGATATTAATAATCGTTATAATAGCGGGCATATTCACCACACACATGGCTTTTTAAAGTTCTCCAATAAAATACCGATTGCCCTAAGCCGTACCAGGTGTCCACTTATTGCACCTGGGCCTAGAGTTTCAAAAGTAGTAACAAGATCAGAAGGACTTATGACAAATCAAATGAAGGGTATATTCTCTACCCTCTTAAATTGCCTATCGGTATCATGTTCTCATTATGTTTTATGTAATTGTACTGTTCGAAAGGTCAATCATTTCAAAATGTGACGCATAAGGTAATTAAAATCGCCCAAAGCTGTATGTCACTATCGAAAATCATGTTTAGAGCTTAATAGTAATAAAAAGTACTTTCTTATATATAGCGCATTAAACTCATTAAATCTCTTTGCGCTTTACATAGTAGTGTAGTTATATGTCTTGTCAAAGGATTCAAACTCATGATGTTATGACTCCATCGAAGTGCAATACAATTATCATTCTGTTAAAACGAAAGCCTTAGATATTTTGTGTGGAAAAGTCTGAGTGGTACGTGTGATATCGCATAGGCTATCTAATTACGTAATGCTTGTACAGTTGTTTTTTTAGCAGATGTTTTCTGCATTTATTGAAAATCAAATACAAAAAAATTCCAGGGTCAATAATGATATAAAAGTAGAATTGATTGACATAAAATGTGAAGACTCAAAAACAGAAAAATTTATAGATAGCCTATTATTGAAAACTTGAAAGTATGGAGGTAAATTAAAGAATCAAGATAAATGCAGAGTCGATATCAGCTAGAGGTGGGGGGTGCACATGATGCGAGTAGGTAGGAAAGTGGAGTGTCACGTATAAAGAATTGCGTTTTTTCTTCAAAACGTATATGATTAAGTAGGTAGAGGAAAGAAGAAAAAAGAAAAAGAAAATTGCAAGTGTGTGCCTGTGGGTGTATACAAGTGACGAGTTCGAATCGTTTTGTTCATGAATTGGTCATCTTAATTTAATTTATAAAAACAAACAATGGTACAAAATTGTTAAGACCCATACTAATGTTCATGGATATTTGGATATTAGATATTTTTTCATCGAGGGTTTAAATGAATGAAGAGATGCAAAATGGTTAATGTTGTCAGGTAAATCATCAAAAAATTCCGGACCCTGGCATCTAATCGATCATTAAACCATACTATTTTTTGTGCTATTTAAATAGAGCTTGGATGAGTGTCGTGTAGGATAAGAATGTAGGTTTAATTGTACACAAAAATATTTCGCAATGCTGATGGTATAGTATTTATCGACAATTATCCATAAAGATTGAAGTTTGAAAATTGTTTAAAATATCAGCAGATTCTAATGTTTTTAATTCATGAAATATTGGATCAGTATGGGCTATATAATGTGAATGTATATCAAATAATATAGAGTTCTTCTTTTTTTCAGCTTCGTTCTTTGTCTTTAAGAGGGTATGTAATTGAATTAGGCTGGTATTACATACAATTATAGTCAGTCAGCCTTTTTAAAATGCATTGTCAAATTTAACGTGTAATTAATAATATTAAAAAGTTACCAATTTCCATGTCAGTTTGGTGAGAATGTGTTTCCCCTTAAATTGAGGGATAGAAACAAAGAATGATAATACTACTACTACTAATACTACTAATAATAATGATACTAATAATAATCATAGTATAGATATAATGGGTAATATATATCGCGCTCATGTGTCTTGACACTCCTGGTGATCGACAATATTATTAAAGGTAAAGACCAGTATTGGCAACGCCCCAATTTCAAAAAATGAAATGGAAGCTCTCATTACCAATCATGTGAAAGAATATGTTTTGACTAATACATGATGATAAAAAATTTGCCGGGAAACCGCCTACTAATTCATATATTTGGTAAATTTATTTCTCTCATGGTCTGGTGAGAGAGATAGGGTAGTCCCATATACATCTTTCTGTGTATAGTGCTTGTAACTTTACGAAGAATGAGCCAAATTTCTTATCATTTTGATCATTCCAGAACCTTGCAGATGCTAGATGCTAGATGATCGACCTTTTCTGATCGATTCCACAACGTTTCTTTCACAATGCAATCGCATGACCATTACTGGTCTTTACCTTTAATACACACCTTCAGCATCGCTGCCATTATGTCAATTCCTGTCAGAGTGTCAGGTACCCGTTTACCTCACCTGGGTCGAGTGTGGCACATGTAGATCATTGTCTTGTCGAACCGCGAAACATGTAAACCCCATTTCAGTAATGTATTTCTAGACGACGACACCTCTACGCGTACATGATTATTTAGTTTAAAAGTCAGCAAAATTATCGATTTCAGTCAGAATGAAGACTCACAGAATGCCCTGGCGTTAACCACGTGATTATGTGGTAGAATAATATGGACAAGTGCACAATGTCCACTACAATTTATAGGAAACATAATAGAGGTGAAGGACAGTGAGATTTATGTAAGGGAGGGAGTGCAGAGTGCATGGTGACACCCCCCCCCCCCCGCACACACCCTCACACACACAATTCTCTCTTCCGACGCCATCATTCAATTTATTGCTGGCAAAAATAGGCCGTTTGATAGCCCTTGTTGCATTTCCTTTTATCAATTATTTCCTGTAGGCAATTAACAAAATCTGAGGATTAGATTTTTTTTTAAATGCCCTGGAGAACATCAGAGTTAATAGAGATAGTCAAAATCCTTTGTCCCTTTGTGTAATGCATCGGAAATTGGGAAGACGACCTCATGGAAAAGTACATTCAAGTCGTTACGGTCTAGTTTAACTTTTTACTCTCATTTGCTATAGGGAAATCATGAAGATTTTCTCTCAAATTAAGAGTTTTTGCGCATGTGACATAAAAACATTTCAATTTTAAATTAAAATTTGGACCTTGTCTTTACACGAGTTAGATGAAGGTTTTAAGACCAAACACACATATATAAATTGGTTATCAATTTTTTTCAACAAGCAAAGAAAACGAAGAACGGGGAGGGAGTGGCATAGCAATTTTGAAAGAAAATTCAGATGAGCCACAATGATCCTTTTTTTTTTCTTCTCCAGGAAATTCCACAAATTTCGAAATGAGCCATCTTTCACATCGTTTTGTGATTGTCATTAATTTTGATGATCATAATTATTTGCCTATAACATCATATTTCCAATTTTGCTGACTGATGTTCACATATTTTTCTAAAACGTAGCGCAAAAGAGGGGGGGTGTCACACTTTGCCAACGGAAATTCAGATGGCCCACACAGTCATGAACACCTCCTTGAAAGACCCCCTGTGTATTTTTTTTCTTCCAGGAAATTCTGAAGTTTCATGATGGGTCTCCTCCGTACGTCCCTGTTCTTTTCATCCATCTTGGCGGCGACTGTTGCCTATACCTTGCCAGGACCAGGAACCACATGGAACATGACCGATATCTTGCAAGGAAGATGCGTGGAGTACCGTCAATGCCTCCATGGGGGTCTCTGTTTCCCTTATTAGTAAGTCGGCTGCTCTGAATTTTGCCATGTTTTGACTACGATGTTATTAGCGATTAGGCCTTTTTTTTTGTTTTAATGTCGACCCAAAAATCTTGAAATCTACGGTCGACTTTTACATTTTTTAATTTTTTTAAACCTTTTTTTTGAGATTTTTTTTTTTTAAAGCATTCAAAACTTAAAAATATCAGCCCAAAGAGGGAGAAAAAAAGAAAAAACATTTTTTTTAATGAAAAGATTTCCGACCGACCGACCCATGTTTTGGCACCTAAAGAGCAATACAACATCTTGTTTTGTGTGTAGGTCTTATGATGATGGCGGCGACGATGGTGGCGATGATAGTTATTTTAATGACAATTAGGCGATTATCATTATTATTTCAATAAAGATGAGTCACAAATTTTGTTTTGATATTAGCAATAAAACAAAAATAACGAACATTAACTATGATAAATAACAAGGCGCCATATCAAAAAATGGCCTTGTGGGTCCACTCTGTATTAGAAAGGTATGAAGAATGATTATACTTTTCACTTTCAATTATCCATAATCACCATTTCTTTTATTTCTTTATTACTCCCTCATTCTCACTCTCTCTTTCTCTCTCTCCATCGCCCTCTCTCTCTCTCTCTCTCTCTCTCTCTTTTCTCTCTCCTTGTGCACTGTAGTGGCGATGTCAACTGTGATGCTGCAGTTGATTCATTTCTAGGAGCGATTCGGAGGATGGATCCATGTACTACCTCTTACTATGCCTATGATGACTTCTTAAACATGGTCCCTCCTACCACCAAACCCGGAACGGTAGGTATAAAGTACCCAGGTTCGTAGGGGGTTGGGTTCCGCTAAGATATAAGCACCTGGTGTAGACACTTACCCTTGTGATGCTGAGCTGTTCCTTTTCATTCCAAAATTCACTGTCAAGAAAAAAAATCACTCTTTCGTATAGTATTTTCACTATAATTATCATTATATTTTTATCATTTTTATGGGGGGCCTTTTTTCTTGGGGGGGGGGGGGGTAGGTAAAATTGTGCGTAACAATCATAATTGATTGTGTTTTCACTGTTATGTAGTGACATGCATTTATCTGTGACCTTGGTGGCTGTCATTGGTGATGTCTTTAACAGTGGCTGCATCGTACTGATGGTTGTGGTCATGGTAATTGTGGATGTCGTGGTAATAATGCAGATGATTATGGCGTTTTCGAGAAGTAACTGTAATCATAATTGATGGTTGCGAAACTTGCGACGGTATTAGTGGTGTTGATGATAATATAAGGTTATTGCATAATTATGATGAGCTGTACAGTCTGTTCATGAAATTAACACTCTTATACATTTTGTTTTCCATTCCAGTACGTTTATTGCATTGCTCCCTTTGTGTTTGTTTATTGTCCTCGCTTTATTAAATATCATGTTTGTGTTCATTTACGAATAACAAGATACACAACTTTTCAATATTTCAAATATTTCAAATATTTCAAAACAATGTGAAAATTTTATAAAAGTTTGTTGTGTTGTTCCTCTTTTGTTTTTCCATACACATTTTTATTAAATTCTCTCTCTCTCTCTCTCTCTTTCTCCTCTACAGACATTGTTTTGGACCGGTGTCAGTGGTGCCTACATACCCCATGACGTTGCCGAGGTGAGCCAGGAGTACATTGTCCTAGGAGAGACCTTTCCCGGGTACATGGCTTCAAGCTTGTCCTTCTGCGGCTCAACTGATCCCAACGAACCGTCAGGATTCAACTACACTGTCTGTCCCACCGAAGACACTGACCGCGCTGGGTGCAGCAATAACACCGTTGCGACCTTCTGGGACCGTGTTTCAGAGCTGGTAGGTCTATCATCTGGTCTGTTTTGGTCTATAAAAGGTCTAGAACTTGGTGGATGAAGGGTGTGGTATATAGGTCTGGGACCAGTTAGGTCGTCAAGGATTTATTAAGACTAAGGTCTCGTAGTTCTAAGGTTTGGTAGGTTTGAGGTCTTGTAGTACTTGGAAGATCAAAGATCTAGTAGGTCTGCTTGGGACCAGGTAAGATCAAGACCTGGTCACAAGTATCGTCTTATTTGTTTACCATCGGTGTTCTGATCCCCTCGTCTATAAATACATTTATTTGATCCCGCATAATTATGGACGACTCACCCTCGGTTTCAAGTCCAAGTTGATGCGCTATTATATATAGTGCCTTTGGAGAAGACTTTAGTAGAGGTGTCGTGGACGAGTGGATATGTCACCGGACTATGGATCACAAGGTCCGCGGTTAAGTCCCACCGCGGCACTAATGTCCTTTGGCAAGACATTGATCTACATTTGCCACTCTCCACCCAGGTGTTAAATGGGTACCCGGTAGGATGCGAACGCTATATTGTGCATAGATTAGCAAGTGTGCGCTTGTAAAAATGATGCCTGGCTGGAATGCTCCCCAGGGAGTGGAGAATGTGCATACATTGTGTGCGGGTAAGCCTGAATCCAATGACCGGGCTAATAATATATATATATCTGTAAAGCGCTTTGATAGGGCCTTCGGTCCTGAAAAGCGCTTTATAAGAACTAGCTATTATTATTATTATTTAAAGCAGTCGATATCCTAACCTAAATGATTACTTCCGAGCATACACATGCTTTCTCAGAAGTCATGTAAAACCAACCAACCAACAAACAAGACACCATTAGTACCTTTACTTTTATATTATTAGTTTATGCAATTCCATGAATATGCCTTTCCGTCTGTATCGCGTGTTTTAATGACAAATTGAGATACCAATCATTTCCTTTATTTGTTATAACTTCTTTTTCGTGTAATTATACAAATATCAATGCGGTCCCTTAAATTTGATTTGAAGGTGCAATTTAAAATTGTTTGCTCACTTTTTTTCCATCCAGTTTACAAGACAAGCAACTGGTGAAGTTTACCTTGTTTTAAATGCACAACGAGAGCGAGGAGCGTACCACCTTGAAAGGTAAGGATCGTTCCTCTCCATAATCAATCAACACACTTGATCTTCAGGAATGGGACACAATTAGAACAAATTTACCATAGGTGCCAAAAGGCTGAAAATATAGACGAACAAAAAGAAGTGTTTCACCTGTTTTGTTACTTTTTTTAACCTGTAGATATGGAAAATATCTCCCCAAACTTAAGTGATGAAGCAAAAATATTTTTTCCTTAGTTACCCAAACTGTCTATTCTCTGTATGAAATAATACAGTGTCGCTTGAAGTTCCAATTCTAAGTAAGTTTTATTTTCTTCTAGTCGTATTTTCTAGTATTCTAATTTCTATGTTTTTAAATGCATATAGTGTTATGATACAAGGAAGGAGACATAATTACCGAAGTGAACAGGGATACATGCATTAAACTATCCATAGGGTTACCCGACTCAGGTTTTTTCTCATTTGATTGTGCAAGCATTATCACCTTTATCATGATTTTGAATTGTCCTTATGCTATTCTTTACACGTACCCTGTAAAATGTTGAAGAAGAAAAAATACTAGAAGAATTTTTTTTAAATTTTTAAATTGAATTGAATAGGGTAAAATGCCAAATATTTTAACAATTAAATACGAGAGGAAGTAATTATCAGGCTAGTTACAATGCGATTAACAAAGTGACTCTCAGATGAACTAAAATTAACACGATCGCAATATTTCTGACAAATCAGCTCCGTGTCTTTTTAATAGGAAACCCGCAAGGCTATTGAAATTGACCAGTGATGGTAATCTTTATACGATCAGCCCTGATCTAATTATAAATAGACGTAATTGGGCAGTACAGATCATTAAAGTTACATTGACCTGAATGGCAATTTACAGTTCTTTCCGGTAGATTTTTCGGTGGCGGAACGAGGCTTTTCATTGGGGGGGGGGGGGGGGATCCGATATAATTATGACAGGCACAAGGAAACAGGGGGTATATATAAACAAGATTGTGCACCCGTTCATGAATTTTTTCTTTTTTTAATTAGATTTAATTTATTTTCAGCTCTGAATACATAATATATTAAGAACAAGCAAAATATACCAATTAGGGAGTTCCTTGTGATGCAGAAGTACAGCTAAGAGAAGAGTATCATCGGTGGAGACTGAAGAGTGATTGGGAGAGAGAGAGAGAGAGAGAGAGAGGGGAAGGGGATGAAGTGAAAAATTATGATTGCAAAAATCGTTGCTAAGCAGACATTAACATTCATGATTCGAACAGTATATTGGGAGAGAAGCATTCTCTCCACCGATGATTTGAGTGCAAACTCTGAGTGAATATTTATTATTTTGATCGAAAGGCAGGGAATTCCATATAATATGTACTGGCCACTATGCATAATTAATTTATGTACCGTAGCAGTTTTAGGAGTGGATAGGTGAAATTTATTTTGTTCTCTTCTGTCTACTTACCTTGAGCTATCATTTTGTGTTTCTTGTAACAGTACATTCGCCCGCATAGAAGTACCTGCATTAGATCGTACCAAGGTCACAAATGTTGCGATCTATCTCATCCCGGATTTCACGCTTCCGACCCCAAATGATAAGTAAGTAGACTTTCCGTCGTCGGATTGAGGTCACATGCCAGCCACTGGCTAAAACCTGCTTGGGGTTTAAGCAGGCGTAGCCATAGTAAAATGAAAATGAACATTATGAACGTATCCTTTACAGATTTCTTTGACAATATTTATTAGTTTTTATATAATATATAACTATAATATCGTTTTTTTTTATCAGTTTGTATTCATCATTAAATATTAGGAATGCTATGTGTAGCGGAAGCATCTTTGACTTTGTTTATTGGTCGTGTCTTTATTGTTCCAATATTCGTTGCTCCAAATGCTCCGTAAAAACTGCACAAATGAAAATAGATCGAACGGATCATAAATCAACTGTTCATGAATATACATATTATGCTTAGAGAAAACCTGGTGACTCGTATCAATAATATGCACCTTACAGCTAATTAACCCCTTGTTTTAACCTTTGTTTTAACTCTTTTCCTTATCTCACACATTAACTTGTACTGCATATAAACTAAATACAATTCTAACTGTTTGTAATTACTACCAGTACATGTATGCTTATAACTAAACCATCTATTAATTATCAATATAAACTTGTATAAATCGTATAACAACTTTCCCATATTATGCACCCCAAGTACTCATCTTTGTACATTAACTGAAACTAGGCAATCTTTGTTTACATTCTTGCATACGTGTACCTTTCATTCGCATGCCGTAGTGTACATTACATAACAATAACATTCGGTATGTGAGCCGACCGTCTCGGCTACTGTTCAATGTAAGTTACATCCATGTAATGTACACAGCGAGTTAGGTGCGAATGAAAGGTACTTAATCATAGAATATCGCATCATTACAGCAATTATATACAACATTCATCACATTGCATCATTACATACCTTCATTCTGCCTTCTAAGTGCATCTAACTTCCATATTACACAAGGATGCCTCCAATATCAATAGATTTCATCCACTGGAAACCAAAAAGGGTGCCATTTCTTTACACGAATTTAGTAGCCTCCAGATGGCGCTAAACATAAATATAATCAATCTACTTGATCGACTTAATAAAATGAATTCATATCGATAATTATATACCTCACTTAAGTAATCCAGCCCTCTGATTGGTCGAAATTGCATTCATAAACTTCAACTGTTCCTGTGAAATTCTCGGTAACCATGCATAAAACATTTCAATATTTTTAATAACCATGGTTATTAAAAAAATAAGTCAGTCTCCATGGTTACCCCATAGGTTTACATGTTAAAAAATGGTTTGAGCGATGAAGGATACCATACGTGTGCGAAAAATTGGTCGGTAATTTCATACAAGACAAGACAATTCCAAACAAGACAAAAATGGCTCAAGAATCTCTCCCAAGATTTCAACTTATCAAATGCAAGACTCGCTGACAGCAAGAACAACAAAAAGGGTACGTGAAATTATCCATAAACATGTTCGTTTAGTTGCTGAAAAAGCATAGACGTATAGACTGTAGACGAAATTAGATCTAGTTGTCAGGGTGTCTGATCGCGTACCCGATGTTGTGTGTTAAAATTATTCACATAGAGATTGTACGCAATGCATTCCCTATGCAGTCTACGTGCATTCCGCGACCATGCAAAAAAGGTCAAGTTTTTTTTTCAATTCGAGATTCAAACCTTTATAATCTGTTGTGATCCTGAAGGTGATACTCAATAAGTGAGGTGTCATATGAAAGCGCAGGTTCTTCTCCATATTCCCCACAGGGCCGGCCCACCCCCAAAATTGTAAAAATATCTTGCTTAGACTAGAATCTAGATCTAGTCTACTTTCAAAGATACAAAAATAGATCTAGTTGTCAGGGTGTCTTGATCGCGCACCCGATGCATGTTGTGTGTTAAGGTCAAGTTTTTTTTTTCAATTCGAGATTCAAACCTTTATAATCTGTTGTGATCCTGAAGGTGATACTCAATAAGTGAGGTGTCATATGAAAGCGCAGGTTCTTCTCCATATTCCCCACAGGGCCGGCCCACCCCCAAAATGTAAAAATATCTTGCTTAGACTAGAATCAAGATCTAGTCTAGATCTACTCTCAAAGATACACTCATAAAACACAACCGTGCAGATAAACTAGAGAAAGGCCAAGGTGGTGTCATTAGTTGACTCTTTTGTTTTCGGCATATAAAAGTATTAATGACTGCTTTAATATTCGAGAAATAGTTGTTTTTATACGCTCTCGGGAAGGTTACAATTGGGCTATTCCCCTCGGCACGCCTCGGGTAATAGCACAATTCTAACCTTCCCTTGAGCGTATAAAAACAACTACATATCAATTTCATGGGACAGTTAAGCGTTCACCCGTCCGCACTAAAGAAAGAGAATTTCAGCGCCCGTTATAAAGGCATGGGAAGGAATCAGAAAAATCGTACTTTGGCCGGGTTTGATAGGTTTAGCATTAGTTGTGGAGGCTGTCCAGAATAGATACCAACATTTATAAAATGCCTGATATTTCCTCTTTGTAATCATGTAACTTTTAATAATTTTCGAAAATAGATAATTCCGTCATTTTTAAGATTTCAAAACACTTATGGGTAGAATTTAGAAGAGATTTAAGCGTAATTTAGAAGAAAAGTGCTTGTTCACGCCCCCTGTGTGACTTTTCCATTGGACTTGCGCGCGAACGGTATAAGCTACAAATTATATACCATGTCGAGAACACAGGTCATTTCCTCAGCTTTCATAATATATTAGATTTATTATGATTGCTTGAAAAATAGGTCCGTCAAAATGACTTGACAAATTGTTATGTCTGTAAGAAAATACAACCTGAAGTGGCTTTCTTGAGTCGATGCGCATATGCAATAGCTATGTATTGCTCGCTCTTACAACGCTTATGTCTAATTGAGCATGACGTTTAATGGTAACAAAATGCCACTTATTCATATCTATTAGTTAAATGAATGTAACCAAACTATAAAATAATTATATAGGAACAAATCTTTCCATATCATAAATAACAATACGTTTTCAAAATCAGTGAAATTAAGATGTATTTATAGGTATGTATAGCCATGATTAAGAGATTTTTGTTGTGTGACAGGATTCCGGACTGTATCCATTCTACATGCAGGGTATACGCGTGTACTAGTGCAGTGTACCGTATACTACGCGCACTAGTATTGCCATTGTATGCGCTTAATATGCCGTGTGTGTTGATATAGGCCTACTGTGTGTGTGATGCGTTGGGGTATATAGGGGCCTGTGTGTGTGCCACGGCAGAATACATACAACCAGGAATTACTCTCATATCCCTGATACAACGTTCTCTTTAGCTGTACCACATATGTTCAGGAGACCCGTGTGATCAAAACACTGATATCATGCACTCTAATTTTAACAAATTAATATATTTTTCTGATGGTCCGAGTCCCAATTTCCACTGTACACAGCTAGGCTTATGAGCCTAACATCATACACCCCCATTTGCTATAATGGATAGGTCCAATGTACGTTTGTTCATCTACGCTCCTGTGCGACGTGTATCCAGCGCGTATCAGTAAAATCTGCGTTTGGCTCCGCACAGTGTTAAGTGCCGGTATTTTCTACGTCGCGTTAACTGTCCAAATCGAGCAAAACTAATTCATATGTTTCTCTCAAAGCAGTCATTAATACTATACTGAAACACTATGGTTAATGTACCATTCTTGGGCACAAAATTGTAGGCCTATCCCCCTCCCAAAAATCATGTCCTCTTTATAGCACCCCATATGTCCGTATTAACGTTGTACTACCATGAACCATGGTACTACCGAGCATGGTTCGGACATTCAGATTCCACGAAGAGAAAAATTTTGTCCTTGTAAAATTGTTTTACATATAGGCCTACTTTGCATTCGTTCACTATTTTCCATTCATTTGAACCTATCCGTTATAATATCACTTGATTATTGACAAAATGTGCATCATTGATTAACAATAATCCTAATCAATATTTCTGTTTCGTCATAGGGCTCGGGAGACGTGTAATACTGGTACTGTGGCATCCCTGAGGGGAGTCCTAACGGATCTGGGACTCAATAACACTTGTGAGGATGATCCAGAGTAAGATAATATTTGTTATTTTTAAAAGGTTTGATGGTGCCTGTTTACAACATAATTATACAGTTACTTTCACTCATAAAAGGGAACAATAGTAAAACATATACAAATACAAGTTATTAACAAAATAACACGTACAAGATGCGCATAAAATGAAGAGAAAAAAAGGGTAAACTCATTACATTGAGATTGAAGAAGCCAACAGAGGCTAGAGACCTGTCAAAGGGTATCTCCTTGCTGTAGTTTAATTGTACGCTTTTTTAACATTAGAAAGGGAAAATAAGAAAGAAAGAAAAGAGGTACTTATGAATATGTATTTATACATAGCTTGTGAGTAAATCTATTATTTCAGGAATTTATTAAAAAGTACTTTGATTTAAAAACAGATTACAGTTAGAGCAATGATAATAATGATAATTTTAGTGATAATAGTAATAGAATTAATGAAGATAATTGTTACGCTAATGAATGATAATGATAGTAATAACAATGGTTATAGTATTGATCATAACAATAATGATAATATAGTAATAATTCGACATTGTAAGGCTGACGGAGAGGCAGGAATATAATTTATATAACAAATTTCTTTAAATTGTAAACACGAAGCAGAAACAGAAGGAATTTATCTTTATCCTGAGTAAAAAATGGGGCGAATGTATACCCCCTCCCTACTCTCTTTATCTTAATTATCCATTTGTAACATTGTCATACTCTTTAAAATATTCTATAATAATTTTCTGCACTTTATCTTTTCTCTACTTGTCAGTGACATTATGTGGCTCCAGTGTGCCCGATATCCAGATAGCCCGTACTGTATCCCCTACAGCAGGCAGGCACCAAACACCGACGGGGGCACCGGGGGCACATCAGCCATTGCGGCCGTATCAATGACGGTCCTGTTCCTTCAAGTAGTTTCCACTCTCTTGCTAAGTGGTTGCAAAATTGATTGATTGATCGAAATCTACATATTTTGTCTTCTAATTGACAATATAGGAAACAATAAACGGATAAACAAATAAACCTGTACAGTATATTAAAAAATAATAATAAAAAAGCAAGAGGTGAAAACCCGGAAAGCTCGAATATGTTCTCAAAAAGCATAAATCGGGAATAATCAATATTGTTCACATACTTGAAAAATTACAAAACTTGGTAAGGGTATGAATAATTTTAGTTCTTAACTGTATTCAAACACAAAACAAACAATTTGTTTCTTCTAAAAGAAGGTCTGAACAGGAGAATACATAATTAAGCAATCAATGATGGTCCGTTACCACAGAGAAATAAAAATGTGAAATATGGGGAACCTATTAGTATTAAAAAGCAAAATGTGTATGTCATAGGTTCCCGAATAAGATCCAAATATTATAAATAAATTCGATAGCAATAAAGAAAGACGTAATGAAAGTTTTAGCCACTGACACATTATCATTAATATGAATAAAATGTAAACAAAGAAGAAGTGTGTAAAGATTACACACATTTTAAAGAACGTTTTTGTACATCCCGACTTGGAATGACTCTGTGTAAAATCAATACAAATAGATTACCAAGAATTCGTACAAACCCATTGTCAAAAATATATATTTAGACCTGTAGATGAACGTCTTATTATATTTAAAACTGATTAATATGTAGCCTTAGCGAGTATCATATATGTTATAAATTTATCATAGATATAAAGTATTTAGAATGTATATTCGATCTCTTGATTTCATCTCATTGTAGCTTAGTATTTTTGTCTACTATTGTAAAAAAAAACATTTTCATTACATATTAGCTCATAGTATGAATTTACACATTTTAGAATTTTGATTTTGTTATAATTATGCTAGTCCTTAGAAAGGCTGTACAAGCACTGATTTCAGTAAAGTTTATATTTAGGTGAATTCGCAATTTACATGCGACATAAATTGCCTTAATATAATATCATTTCTTAGCGTTATTAGAAATTTAGTTACTTTTTAGTGGTTTTTAAAATTGTATGGATGATGATGTGTTAATTAAATTTCAGAAATTGGATTTGAAACGTTACCTCTATACTGTCATTTGTTTATATCGGCGTTACATATATATCCATTTTTTAAATCATCATCATCATCATAATCATTTTTTCATTGCCCATAAGAAATAACGTGTTCTTCTCAAAAGCATGCAGCTTTAATTCCTAGAATTGTGTGAAAGATTTTTAATTACAAATCGGAAATGTGTGATACAATGCTTTTTTTAAATGTTGTTTTTTACTTCAGATTTCTGCCGACTTATTTGGAGTTTTTGGTTAGAGATTATCGTCATGTGGAGGAGACGTCTGTATTTTTTGGTTTGTGAGATCATCCTCCAAATTCTGTAATAATACGTGATAAACAGATGAACGTATTGACAAAAAAGCGACCATGTTTGTGCAAGAATGACGTATTCCTCACAAATATAAGACATGGGTAATGATATGATTTAAATTGAATACAATCAGCGGTTTATACATATCATGGTGAAAATATCGTATAGGTTTAAAATGTAATTCATTATTCACTTTGAAACTAATAAGCAAAGAAATGTTCTATTCGTTGTATTCATGACCTGCCAAACCTGACACTTTTTTCTCGAACTCCTCAAAAACTTGGTTCTCTCTACTTTCGGCATCGCCAATTTCTTTCCTATACATACCCAGTCTCTTTGAAAGATCGTCATTGTCAAATCCTTTAAAAAAACTATAACAAAACTATAATTAATTTTTGTTGTTGTTGAAGGTTGTCACTTTTTTTTTTTTTTAAGTTAGAAATTCTGCTTGCAAAAGAGAACATAAAAACATTGCGTAATGCTCTGGTTTCATTAATATGCCGAATTTTTTAGCAATTATTAATATATTCTTCTATAAGAACCAGGTGGATTAATTTATATCTCCATAATCCTATATAATTAGAACTGTAAATGACTTGAAATTAAAAACGATTTTCTCTTCAATATGTTATTTTGTAACGATATTTTTAGAATTGTTTGAGGAAATAAGTATCTCGCCTTGACCTTTAACATTCAGAGTATGGTTGTTCTGGTTGGTTTCACCCAGCTCTTCCTGAAGACTCAAAACAACTTCACCATATAGCTTCCTCGTATCGCGGAAGTAAATCCGGCAGGATATAAGAATTTAGTTGTAAAAATCAGAGCCTCTCTGAATCTCATTCACTTGATTTTCATTTTAAATAAAACATCAAAATATCAATTTGTCATTCGACAGACCCATGCAGTACCATGTCTCAACCAAATTCGATATTTTATTAAAGAATTATGCATATACAAAAACTAGACACTGTAAAGTAAGTCTTGAAGGCTTTTGAGACTTTAAATTCGTGTATAATGTTTAAAAAAAATCTTTAGTGGGTTATAAACGAAACAATATAATTTTACCTCAAGTTGGCAGGTTTTCTTGTCATTGTCCATCTCAAGGTCATGGACAGCTGACTGGGGCTCACCTTGGAATTCCTTTTATTACTAGATATAGAAAACATTCGACTTTTCTTTCTTAAATGTTGGTATAAAAAATGATCCTATATTTTTGATCTCTTGGGATTTGTATTTTTACAATTTCTTTCTGAGCCCTCAAAAAAGTTCCCTGCAAAACTCTCGATTGCAAAAAGTAATAACAATTTTGTTTGTTTGTGTGTGCGTATTCTAAGTTCTCTTTTTAGCTTTAACAAAAAAAAAATTATTCATAATTTCGTTAAGGAAACTTTAGAAATAACATGACATAAATATTAAAAAAAGGAAAATGTTATGAAGAAATGTAGCTGATAATTCATATTCACCTATACAGGTCAAGGGCTAGATTGTTGTTCTTTGTCTTCAGATCTTCGACTTCATTTCGGAGTTCAACGGTGAGCTTGGTCTTCGTCTCATTTCTCCATCTTGAAGATCCTGAAGTGATTGAAATAAAACTTACATTATAGAAGAGACAGAAATGACCATGAATGCGTGTACATATTTAGTCAGCACTTTCTTGTTGGGGGCAGCCCATGACGTGAACACGCCAAATATACGCTCACAATTGTCGATTTGAGTTTTAATTCCCGTAAATTCGGTTATACCCCTCTCTCTCTCTTTATCTCTTTCTCTCTCTTTATCTCTCTCCCTCTCTCTCTCTTTCTTCGCTTGTTCTACACATCTGATAAATGTGTTTACTTTGATATAACTTTTAAATATTGTGTACGTTATGCAATGACTTGTTTCAAACTTTATTTATATACGGTAAAGATCAAAGACAAAAAGGTAATCGAACAATAAAGAAATTGATTAAAATATCAAACTTTTCTTTCTTAATACTCACTGCACTTTCTGCATTTCTGTCTTTCTTGATTTTTAATTCATATACAGATGGTACAAATCGAGGCTGGTTTCTTCAATGGCATCACGTGATGACTGTATTTCGAAATGTTTATAGCCCGCAAACTTTTTCACCTAATCATTTTGCTCTACAAGACCCCCAAGAGAACTTTGAGAACATTTATGTCTTCAAAAGGCATGTATCTAAAATGTAATTCACATGGTGTATAGCCCCTTTTGAGAATTTGTCTTAATATTTGATATATATTCATTGTTTCGTGTGTTTTTAATGAACGTGAAGAATCTAAAAGCTTCTTACCTGAACCACTGGGAAACGAGACACTGAAATGCTTACAAGTTACGTCACAAAGGAGCAGTCAGTATTACGCGATCATAGCTAGCTGTTATACAAATAACGCACGTCCCAGAGTGCAATAGCGGTGAATGCAGTACGCGCGAGGTTTCTTTAGATTGGTGCCGCTCTGTGCAACGAGCCGCTTGCGGCGAGTTGACAGTGCGAACCATCTGAAGAAACCGAGCGTTTACTGCATTTACGTTTTGCACAACAGGGTCAAGTGCGTTATTTGTTTTATAAAATAGCGACACAAATAGCAACAAACGAAACTTTAGATCTAATAAGTTAGAGTCTACGAGAGTTCGATCTAGATCTAGATCTAGAGTTATGACTTATGTTGGTTCTACTTCTAACTGTTAGACTAAGACCTTGCAGGCTTACCAATAAGTCAATGGGATTCATTGCCTTGATTAAAAATAAAATCCATACAGTGGGTCTAGAGACGAGTCTACATCAGACAGCTGAAATTCCTGGCTTCATTATAAAATCCAAAAGTCAAAACAGGCCTAAATCCAAGGCAAAAGTAAAATAAAATTTTGCTTTTTAATAATACCCCGCTTGCCGCTCTCATGAGCTAGCTAGCTAGAGCTAAGCTGCGCGTACGTTGCGCTGGGGATCATGGTGGAGCGTACAATATTAGCTACGCGTAGCCTATAATAATTGCAATGCACTCGAGGGAGCGCGTACTACACGTACGCGCGCGCACTGGATCTCCATGGTCACGCGTACGCACCGTGCAATATAACTTTTTACTGCGCTTTTTCTGCACTCATTTCTGCAAAATCGTGCTTGCATCAAAAATTTGTCAATGCCATGTGACGCGTATTGACCAATCACGATGCTTAAAATACTAGAGCCATTTTATAAACTCCTTTAACGTCTTCTGCGCATAATTATATTGTGCAAAGATCCCCGGCCCCCCCCCCCCCCAAGGAAAAAAAAAAATGTTGATAAAAGAATACATTGACCTAGGTTGGTTTCTGTTGTACGCAGAAAACCTAGATTTTGTATTCTTTCGTCAATATTCGACTTCAAACACATTTGTTTTGAAAATCCTTAATTGCAGAAATATGTCTTAAATGACACCTTAGATGACATCCTCTATAGACCTCTAGATTAAGTATTGTGATATGAATTTAATTGAAATTTTGCCATCAAATTTGTGGGGCTCCCAATACTTTAGAGGGACTATAACAACATCCAGTTGTAAAGAAATACCTGACCTGCTGAATCACACATCAAACGAAAATTAAATGGCTTAATTATTCACAAATCACAATCCTCCACACCTTTTTTTCAACACAATGCACTTTTTTTTTAAAATTGGTCAACCTTTGACCTGAACCCTGGGACTTTTACGCGTAATTAATTCGTTCGTTCCATTTTTTCATCATAAATTTAAACGATACACGTGCAAAAGCGCACGCGCACGCGATCGATCGAGCAGTCAGTTTATAATAATACGGCTGCAAGATTTTCGACACGTAACGAAGTTGTATTTTGACCCATAATTTCCTGAAAAAAGGACCATTCAACACATTATACAGTCATGCTGGTAAGTGGAACCGATGTATTTTGGCCCAGATCTAGGCCTAGAGTCTAGTATTATTGGAGATAAAGAGAATATGGGGATCTAAATGCATCGGATATGCATCCGCCAAAATTAAATTTCAATGTGAACTTGAGAAGTTGAGTTGAAGTGAAGTGCAGTGAAGTGAAGTTGAACAATATTATTAAATGTGATATTTGATCTATGATTGATTTTTCATATTCTACACAAATGTATTTATTTTAATTATTACCAAATTGACGGCAAAGTCTTTTACTACAAATTGGTTAAATTAGAAAAATTATCGTCAAAGGATTCTGGAAATATATCGCGATCTGAAAATTTGATTTCGGATCGGCGTGCGCGCTGCAACTAAAAAAGTCATTAAACAACGAGACCTTACTTACTTAGATCTACTTCGCGCACGTGGGTTTAGACTAGCCTAGATCTATCATCTAGGCCTAGACCTAAATTAGACCTAGTCTACAGCTGATTTATCAAAAATTGCGATCCATCAAAAATAAGGTGATATCATAATTTGCAAGACGAGATATAGGCCTATTATTAGTGTGGTACGGTATGTCACTAAAACAACTCCCGTAGGATTTTTGTGCATTTTTGGAATTGGATTCATGGGGTCCATACAAACTGGATCGTGCCAGTATAGTAACGTTTGCACAGCGGACCTTACAGTGGGCTTCTGTCTCTAAAGCTTGCACAGCAGACCCTATGGTCGGCTTCTTGGTACTTGGTTGGTCCTCCAAAATACTTGTCTGAGTTTTATAACTATGGAGGCGCGGATAGTATTAGTAGGGTAGCGCGCCCGGTATTCGGTCAATTACCAGTAGATCTATTCGGTCAGACAGCCGTTTCAACAGCTGTAAGTGTAACTAACACTAACAGTAACACTAGAGTCTAGGCCTAGATCTAGTAGACTAGTGTAACAAACTAAAAAGTAATTTATGAGCCACGAAACTTGCACAAATCAGGGCCCCAAGTAACCCTAACTCTCAAAATTAAATCAGGTAGGCTAGGGCCCCGGAAAGATCTCCAACTTAACTCGAAATTAGTCAGCGTCGCACAACTTTCTGCACTTCCGGGTTCTGTTAGCACATGCGCTAACAAGTAGTAACATGCATATGATATTGATAGGGTCTATGTAGAACTAGAAGTCTATTGTGAAACAACTAGACTCTACATGTGCTGGTGCAATGAATTTAGTAAAGTATTAGTAGACCTACATGTATGTGTGTGAAGAGGATCACTTCCGTTTTTCACTCCATTGCAACGAATTTGCAAATGAGGTATTTACCCTTGCCATGCGGTAGCGCTCTCCCAGTATTCGGTCAACGCATTCATTCAGTGCTTTGTCGCGCAAGTGTGTGAAAAAAGTGCACAAATACACTTCGCTCCTTGTCAACGGAGATACCATGCACAAACCGCGTGACCAAATTCTTGGCAGAAAACTGCTCTTAGCCTTACTTCTTTCAGAAATATTTTGCTCTTCATCATTCTATATTTTATTTTAAGTGACTTTAAAATCCTGTTAGAGGACTAATTTTCTTTTCTTTTGATGGGTAGATTGCCAAAATTTTAGCGATTTCCCCATAAGTGACCGAATAACGGTGATTATAAAATGGCTCTAGTACACGGGTGGCCAACCTTTTAAAGTCCGCGGGCCACAGCTAACGATTGGCATTACTTGGCGGGCCATAGGTAGTCTTCTCCTCCCCCCCCCCAAAAAAAAAAAAATACTCATGCAATACGTGTACACACCTGCAATTTTGCAAAAACAAACATATTGCTCCGATTGTCTCAAACCACTGACCTCTACCTCCTGAACGGATCATCGCACATTCCCATTCACTATACGTTACGTACTAAAAGGCTGTATTGTCTGACCGTTCATGAATATTCATATTTTTGCTAAACTCGGCAAAATGTTTGCTTTTACTAAATGGAAAAATTACGGTGGGGGGTTGGATGAAATGGACATAATGAAATAGGCAGAAGTGATGTATGATAATTCATGCTTTTTATGTTTCGTGTGCTCGACCTATAATCTTCAAATCGCTTGGTAAACTGAGTCCAAAGTTAGACTTGTTTCACATGTGTATTATAGGCAATGACGAGCTTGCAACCTATTTTGAAAAATTACGGTGGGTGAACTTTCAAAAGTCAATGAGACATGAGGGCTTCAATGAAAGAGCTAGTGATAACGTACGTCGGGGTGGATGTGCTTTTCGTTTAAACAAAAAATGAATTTTTAACGATTTTTAAAAAAAACGTCCATAGGCTAACATGTTAGGCTGCTGACTCAGACCATGCTCTGACGATAGGGGGCGTTGTGAAATGAGACTAAACGGAGCCATATGCAAGCAAACAACAAAATCAGTGAAGAAAAAACGGCGGGAAAAAGGGCTGCAAGTTTCAAGACAAGTATGGCATTTCAAACACATTTCTCGATTCACAACATTAATTTGTATATGTAACACAGCAAGTGATGTTAATGCCCGGGGGGGGGGGGGTGGATACTCAGATTTGGCTTGGACGGGGGTGTGCCGCTCAAGCCTCGAAACCCCTTCCCATTATTAGGGGTCATTTTTCTCAAAAAAAAGATCCACTTTCCACAATTTTCGGGTGTTTTGGGGGTGTTTGCATGGCAAACGCTCGAAAATTTTGAAGTAAAGAACCCATTTTAAATGGTATTTTTGTTAGAAGTGGGACCCATGTTTAGGGATTTTTTGTGACAAAGTCACCCATTAGAGCGGTACACCCTATGTGAATACCCCCCGGGTGTTAATGTCGTTAATGTAATGTAATGAGAGGAAATCTTAGGAGTTTTGTATCAACCACGTAACGATTCAATATGTTGTGAATGATGGGAACAAATAATGGAAATAGAGAAAGCTGTTTGTAAATGTTTTACCCTATTTCATCGCTGCTATGCGGACCGCATTTAATTTATGAGCTATTTTTATTATCACTTCTTTAATGCTCCGCGGGTCGCAGGTTGGCCACCCATGCTCTAGTATTTTAAGCATGGTGATTGGTCAAAACGTGTCACATGACATGCACCTATTTTTGATGCATATGCATGATCATGCCAAAAAAGCGCTGTCAAAAGTCATATTGCACGCTAAGATCGATCTCCAGCACAGCACAGCGTACTGCATAGGGATGCGTGCAAGCTCTACACTATAGTAGGGTGTCTGGACGATTTTTTAATCTTCAATCCGGGATCGTTTTTTCACCATTTTTTTTTTTTTTTGTGAACAAAAAATGTAATCAGAATAATACGTTTCAAATTTCAAGACTCCCCGATGTTTCTATCAAAAGATACAACCCCTCCAAAACTCTGCAATATTCATAGCATTTTGGTCAGACTTGACGAAAAAGACATATATACGCAATTATTTTGTTTTGCTAAATTTAGCCAAACAGCTCCATCGCGCAATATGCATGCATGCGTATGCATAGCCTATGCATGTTGCTAAGCGGAATGCGCAACTTGAGCATGTTGTCTCTGTGATACCGCCATTGACTATTTACGTGTACTCACTTCCGGGTTTGAGAGCGCGATCTGCTGGCCACACCTTCATTCACTATAAAGTGCATTCACTTCCAGGTTTCATTCACCATTATACATACGCGGTCCGAATGCATATTTATGTGCAGATGTTACGCGATGTAACCATGGTTTGGACTCAGCGGAGCGCGCGCCTCCCTAATTAGCTGATCCAACAAATAGGGGGAAGGGTATTTTTAAACTGTTGGGGCAAGTGATCTCTTGGGGCTAGCGAAAAAATAAGTGCATAGATATTTTCCTTATGTCTTGCCGGACATAAGCCGGGGGGGGGGGGGGGGGGGGGGGGTGCGCGGTTCAGGAAAGTGGCAAATTTTGGAGCTAGGATGCGAACAACATTTAAATTGCTGACCAAGATATTTTTTGAATTTTGGGGGTGCAGCCTTTTTGGGGAATATGGAGAAAAACCTGCTCTTTCATGTGACACCTCATTTATTGAGTTTCACCTTCAGGATCACGTGCTCTAAAGGTTTGAATTTCAATTTGTTCATAAAATCATTGACCAAATTTTCATGATCGTGCAATGCACGTAGACTGCATAGGGATGCGTGAAATCTCTATGGGAAGGATTTTAACACACAACATCCGGTGCGCGATCAGACACCCTAACTGTAAGAAGGGGTTTAGCACACCAAAACGAGTGTGCCATCAGATAGAACTTAGAAGTTGAGCATGCCACATTATTTACACTCGAACCATGAGGCACGTCCTCTCATCACATTCCTCCTATACAGGGTAGCAAGAAATCTAAATGGACAATGACATGAATATCATTTGTCTGATATTACTAGTGATAGAGTCTTTATAATAAATTCTAGGCCTAGACTGAGCCAGACGATAATTTCATTCTCAAAATTCTCAATAATGCTATCTAAAGAAGATGTAAAAGTACCATTCATCATTCGCACTTAAACAAAACACTGGTGGCCTGAGTGTTGAGAACTACACTGTATTTCTATGTATGTGTTTGAAAAGTATTGTGGTAGATTTGTCTTGTTTAAAATTAATGTTTCTGGAGATGGAAGTAATAATAATAATAATAACTAGACATTTAATTTGTCATGGGGACGAATTAGGTGGTCTGTTTTCAATTTTATGATCATTGAAAAGTCAAAAAAGAAAAAAAAATGAAGAAAAAAAATTGTTGGAGACTCCCGGACTCGAACCAGGGATCTCGAGGTCCGAAGTCAAGTGCGTTACCGATATACCAAAACATTTCCCATAGCGATTACACGTAAACGAGAAATGGAATTCTCAAATCCCACGTTGCAAGTGAAATATGAGCATGATCTCGGCATCTGATCGAAAAATAAAGGGCACACTTGTGATAGTTTATTGTCTCAGCTACAACATACTCAAAGCTCAGCGTAAACAAAGATAAAACGACGGAAATATTGCTCGCGAAAGACGAGAATGTAGAATCCATTTTTTTGAGAAAAAGTCATGTCCCATAGAGAATACACGCAAAATGTAAAAAATTGACATGCCTCCTTTAATCTTAAAAATACGCCATGATGCCTTTGTCAAAATGAAATATCTTGTCAACTGCATTTGTAGAAAATATTCTCAGGTAGAACATATCAAAATTTGAAAGAAAATTGATCAACATTTACAGAGATACAATCAATTTTCCAAAAATCTGCTGACGTCATAATATGCAAATTGATATTTTGAGTTCGGAGGCCATTATGATGACGTCATGAGTTAATTGAGGGTCAAATGAGACATGAAATCATATCTCCAACTCATGCTTTTCCAACCATGATATAAAAGTTGGGGTCAATTGACTATCTGAAGAGCTATTTTGATTTTTAAAATGGGATGTTTTTGATCAAATTTGCATTATATTGCCCATAGCAGTACGCGCGGATTTTGAAATTTGACGCGCGCTCACGGCCTTATGAAAGGTCAAGGGTGACTGAAATTAATGTAAATTGTCATTTACGGTAAGAGGAATCTAAATCATGTAAAAAATTTGAATTTGACCTTTTCCGCTGTGAGCGCGCGCAACGCGCGCAGGGACACGTACGGACGGAAAATTTTGAAATGCTTAAAATGACCTGATTCGTACTCTCCTTTAATAGTTAAGTGATTTTGAGCTTTTTAAAATTTTGACGCACACGTACGCGCGCGTCATGACTTTAATGTGACCTTTGATGACATGACCTGTTGACCCTTGACCTAAAGTATATGTGATATGAATATGAATGACCTTTGCTTATGAATCATGAAGATATGATGGATAACGTGATTTCACAAAATGGCGCCTGGATGACGTCACAATAACCTAATGACCTTGAAAATGTTCCTGTCACGTCTCATGACAATGACCTATAATTGTGCCGAAATTAAATGAAATTAATTAAACCAAACTTGAGTTATCCGGACGACAAAAAACGGGAAGAAATAAAAATAAATAATAACTAGACATATAATACTTGTTTGGAACAAGTATAGGTGGGCTGGTGAACTAAAATTTGAGACAAAATAGAGCAAAAATAAGCGAGATACTGCTAAGAAAACAATGTCATGTAGATTCATGATGTGAACGAAATTCACCTTCCTTAGGCAAAACACGCAAATTAGGAATTTCAGATATGTGCCCTTAAATCGTAATTTTCACTATGATGACGTCATCAAAATAAAACATAATGGTAACTGAGATTGTAGAGAATTGTCTTAGCTACAACATATCGAAATTTGGAAGAAAATTGATCAATATTTACAGAGATACAATCAATTTTACATAAATATGCTGACGTCATAATATGCAAATTCGTATTTTGAGTTCCAAGGCCATTATGATGATGTCAAGATACACTTAATGGCCAAATGAGACATGAAATCATATTTCTGACTCATATTCTATCTAAATATGAAAAAAATGAGGTTCTCGGTGCATTCCAAAGAGCTATAATGGATTTTGTATAGGCATGTTTTTGCCCATATATGCTATGTATTAAAAGAGCTCGCGCGCACGGACATTTATCTTGAATGGAAGCTCATCTTTTTATCAATGGTCATAAAGAGATGAACATGGTATCAAATTGTTCGAAAAAATATGAGACATATCATGAAAGAAAAAAAAAATGGCGATTCTATGTTGTGTAATGGTGTTACGCGCGAAAACGCGCGCGCATGCGCGTGTGCGCGATTTTTTATAAAATGCTTAAAATGACCTGAAACGTATGCAAAATAAATTTGAGACGATTTTGAGCATTTTGAAATTTTGCGCGCGCACTGACGCGCGGTCATACGCGCACGCGCGCGTTTTTTGACCTGAAATTGACCGGACACATATTGACCTTGATCATGATAAATATGAATGAGAAATGAATTACCGTTATGAAAATATGATCATGAGTAAATTTTCAGAAAAATTCACAAACTGGCGCCTACAGGGTGTAGATGACGTCATCAATCAAGGTCAAGGTTGAAAACTTTGCTGTGCCTTGTTCATATGCCTATACATACGTGTGCCAAATTTAAAGACATTTGATTGAGCCATTTTCTAATTATCTTGCACACAAAAAAGTGGGTCGAAATAAGAAAAATAAAGAAATAATAAATAAAGGCGATTTTAACAAAAATATAAGGTGGTCTGTATTAGATACAGCCCACCTGATAAATAAATAAAGAAAGAGAATTCTGACGAAAACAATAGGTGATCTGTCGAAAACGACAGACCACCTAATAATACTCAGTTTTTATATAGCGCTTATTAGAATCACTAAGCGCTTCCAAACTTCAGCGCTGCCAAGTTGTCCCAGTTTTTGTTGGTTTGCTTTGCCTTTGTAGAATTTATGGCTTGTTTTTTGTGGCTAATATTAATAATATTTATAGTTTTACATGTATACTACTACTTTTTAGTCCGAGTACTATGTTTCATGCATTTTCAAACATACAAAGTAAATTATTTAGCTGTACTGATGTGTCTCTCGTGGTTACTGCAGGGAAACAACCGATTCTCAGAGCATAGATCAGAAGATAATGCAGCTCCTGCACAGATGCATTCATCAGGAGATGGCTGTTGCTTCACCTCTCACCATCTTCCTACCCTTGCCATCAGAACAAAGAGGTAACATTCAGACTCGCCCGGTAACGGAAGATTTGGTTATCTACCATTGTAAGGGTTGGTACAATGAGAATATGTTAAGAGCTCATGGGTGGTACCGTGGTGGTGCCAGGTAAAAATGAAATTTTTACACCAAGTCACCATGGTAGGGGTAATACAGTTGACTCAAAGTCACACAAGTCAAATTATCACTAAGTTGAATATAAAAATTTGATCAAACTATGCAAAATGTGTTATTTACACTTCCTCAGTCAACTTAGCTTTAGTCAAACTTTGTTATTGATGCCCCCAACAGATTTGAGTTATGCAGAGTAACCTGATGCCGTTTTTCATGAATGATTTGCTAAGCTAAGACACCTCAGAAGGGCGTGGGTTCAACGTCTAAGAGGAGCGCCTGCACTCCAAGGTCGTGAAAGAAAAGGGCTAGGATATCAACCTCAGGGGACATCAATCTCAATTTACTCCAAAAAGGTAATCAAAAATATTGTGAAATTCACTTAGTTACTTTATATGTAATACCAGAACTATCACTTTTCACTTTGATATCTGTTGAACAAAGATATGTTAATATATTCAATATTGCTTGGTATCAACTTTTTTGTCTTCTAGCCAACAGAATTAATAAATACTTAAAACCATTTATTCTTTGTTCTTATGACATGTAATTAATTCGTTACATCTACATCTTGCAGCAATGACATTTGAAACATGATTATGTATCTGGGACTGGGTGTACTCTCTTTGATTTGCCTAGGACTAATTTCCCCAGACTTGAGCTATCCACTTCTTTTTATGTCCTGAATTTGGGTGTATATGTTTATCCTAATTTCCCCAGACGTAAGCAGTCCACTCCAGTAAAATCAACCAAGTTTGAAGAGATCACCTCTCCTCTTAGGTCAGCCAGGAAGCTTGCCAAGGATCATCATCCTACCACCACTTTCACTTCTACATCTACCTCGTCCTCCCACCAACCATCCTCATCATCAGCAGCAGCAACAAGCGTCATCAACGCCGTCCAAGAAAACTCGGAAGCAATGGCAACCAAACACACGGTCAAGAGTGCAGAGTCCCAGAGAGCAAGGACTGCCTCAGAGTCGAGATCAGAAAAGAATAAAAAGGGTGAGAACTTGTGAGGAAATTCTTTCCCCCAAATATTACTGTGATGTGGTTATTGTCATAAGGGTCAAAAGATAGTTGGTCATAATATGCTAGCTGTACAGAATGCCTGATTACAATTTTTGTTTTGTTTGTCGTGAGGGGGGGAAATCCCCCCTACTGCACCCACCCCACTAGGGAGCGCGCTCTGTAAGTGGTTTGCACGCTTTGCATGCTCACTACCGCCGCCGCTAAAATAAAATCCTAGCTACGCGTATTTTTAGAGTCCCGTGTTGAGCCTTTTTAGGGGACATGGAGACACCATGTTCACTCAGGATCACGAGTGATAAAGGTTTGAATCTCAATTTGGTAATAAAAACATTGACCAATTTTGCATGAACGCGCAATGCACATAAACTGCATAGGGATGCATGCAATCTCTAAACTATAGGAGGGGTTTAGCACACCAAAACGAGTGCGCGATCAGATGGAAGTTGAGCATGCCATGTATTTACACTCGAACCGTGCAGCGCATCCTGTTATCACATTCCTCCTATACAGGGTAGCAAGAAATCTAAATGGACAATGACATGGATATGCATCCGATACTAGTGATAGGGTCTAAATAATAAATTATAGGCCTAGACTGAGCCAGACGATAATTTAAACACTCAAAATTCTCAATCATGCTATCTAAAGAAGATGTAAAACTACCAATCATCTTTCGCACTTAATACGTATGTCATGTGTTAAAAAGTATTGTGGTAGATTTGTCTTGTTTAAACTTAATGTTTCTGGAGATGGAAGTAGTTTTCAGAGTTGCTACTTTGTCCCAGTTTTTGTTGATTTGCTTTGCCTTTGTAGAATTTTAGGGTTGTTTTTATGCCTCCGCCACCGAAGGTGGTGCCGGAGGCATCATGTTTTCGGGTTGTCCGTCCGTCCGTCCGTACGTCCGTCCCGTTTGACCGTTATCACAATATCTCAAGAACCATTTAAGATTTAAACTTAAGACTCGGGAATAGTATTTATCACCATAGGAAGACGATCTGATTAGATTTTGGAGTACGTAGGTCAAAGGTCACAGGTCACAGAGGTCAACTTATGAAATTCCTTGTATTGAGTTTGTTAGCGCGATATCTCAAGAACCATTTGAGATTTAAACTTCAAACTTAAGGATAGTATGTATCACCATAGGAAGACGATCTGATTAGATTTTGGAGCACGTATGTCAAAGGTCAAGAGTCACAGAGGTCAACTTATGAAATTCCATACATTGAGATTGTTATCATGATAATTATCTCAAGAACCACTGGAGATTTAAACTTCAAACTTAGTGATAGTGTGTATCACTATAGGAAAACAATCTGATTAGATTTTGGAGCACGTATGTCAAAGGTCAAGGGTCACAGAGGTCAACTTATGAAATTCCATACATTGAGATTGTTATCATGATATCTCAAGAACCACTGGAGATTTAAACTTCAAACTTAGTGATAGTGTGTATCACTATAGGAAAACAATCTGATTAGATTTTGGAGCACGTAGGTCAAAGGTCAAGGGTCACAGAGGTCAACTTATGAAATTCCATACATTGAGATTGTTATCATGATATCTCAAGAACCACTGGAGATGTAAAAACTTCAAACTTAATGATAGTGTGTATCACCATAGGAAGACAATCTGATTAGATTTTGGAGCACGTAGGTCAAAGGTCAAGGGTCACAGAGGTCAACTTATGAACGTTTCGGTTTGTAAAATTGCTCTATGACGGAGGCATCATTTTCGACTGCGCGCAGTCGAATTCCATCTAGTTTTATGGCTAATATTAATAATATTTATAGTTTTTACTTTTATACTACTACTACTCAGTCTGATACTATGTTTCATGCATTTTCAAACATATGAAGTAAATTATTTAGCTGTACTGATGCATCTTTCATTGTTACTGCAGGGAAACACCCGTTTCTCAGAGCATAGATCAGAAGATAATGCGGCTCCTGCAGAGATGCATTCATCGGGAGATGGCTGTTGCTTCACCTCTCACTATCTTCCTACCCTCGCCATCAGAACAAAGAGGTAACATTCAGACTCGCCCAGTTCACAGAAGATATGGTTATCTACCATTGTAAGGGTTGGTACAAGGAGAATATGTTAAGAGCTCACGGGTGGTACCGTGGTGGTGCCAGGTAAAAATGAAATTTTTACACCAAGTCACCATGGTAGGAGTAATACAGTTGACTCAAAGTCAAGACTATCTAATTGCCACTACATTAAGCGCAAATTTCACTCTTGATTAGATTTTTAAAATATGTGAAGATGCTCAATGAAAATATGTTATCATGGATAATTAATGCTTTGATAATTCCGAGATTTAGCTGCTGTATGTGTCTTGTTTTTATTCTCCCATCTTTATTTGTTTGTAATTGTTTCCTTTATTTTTTTACACCCATTCACAGAAATTGCTGTCCATTGTGGAGGAGACACTTGCAGCCAAGGGGACTAATTCCAGTCATGTTTGCTTCAAGCCTTTTGTTACGAGACTCTACACCCAAACCAAGAAATTTGTGAAGGTAAGCTATACAAGATAAGACACTGGGTGGGATGCTGATACCATGAATATGCATCTATTAAAGATGATGATGATGCTTTTAAGATTGCATAAAAAATGTCAGTCAGGCAGAAACTTTCATTGGTTGGGGGTAATTATAACATGTGTTTAAAGCTTTTAAGAAGGATAATAATAAGTGAGCAATAGCTAATTTATATTCGTATTTTGAGCCTGAATATCCTAGAGCAAAAAAATCCTTCATTTGAAGATTAGTCTCTTGCATAGGAGTTAGAGATGTTCATATATCCCCTGCTTGCTAGTGCTTTCCGTAGGAAATCATCAATTAATGTCAATCAATTCACCATTTTCTTTTCCCAGGATCTGAAGTTGTCAAAGGGCCTCTACGATGAGATGAGGGAAATCGCTGAGGCCAATGCTGACTTTGTCATCTCCTTTGAGCAGATGGAGCAGCAACAAATGAGTGTTTGACGTCTTACTTCAAGATCAAGTAAAGCATAATGGGGTTCTTTTCTATGTAATGCAAAGAGAAAAGAAGCTACAAGACACTGGTTCCTTCATGTGATGTTTGAATCTTTCAGACTCTCTGTAAACCTTTTTGTGCAGAGTGAATATACAGTTGGGTTAGGTACACATTTTACTGTACATACTCATCAAATGGACTGACTCACTGATTGTTCCATAAATATTCAATTTCTTATAGTAGTTTTTCTTATTAATAAGTAATGTTTCTGACTTGCGGCTCCTTTCAATATCTGCAATCCTATAGCACTGTATACATAAGTCATCTATTGAAACCAACCTTTTTTTACATACAAAGTGCAGTGGCTTGATATTACCTTGCCCTGTTTTATATTAATAGGACATGCATATACATTTAGGACAATGTGTATATATGTAGAAATATAGAAGTGCCTCTTGGAGTGATTGCGTAAATTGGAAAATGGAAATTATGTGAAGTCAATGGTTCACATTAATGTGTTCTAACCCTCTCGCCGCCAATGTTCAGTAGGAGAGAACAGGTGACCATATGTGTATGACCCATTTGATCAGGTAATCCTGGATGAATTCTTTTAAAAGAATTGCATGTAACTGTATCAATTGTCGTAGACATTTGCAATGGACAACAAATCATATTTAATTATTTCTATTTTGTGAAATCCTACAAGCTATGATGCTGACAATTGTGATAATGGACCATCAATGTCCTGAATACAACTTGAACATTACCAGGGTGTGTACAATGTGCACACTACATGTTTATTTCAAGGATTCCAATGCAGTCCTACATTTCTTGTAAAGAGGATTTGTTTGAAAGTTGAATAGAATTGACTTAGAAAAATTTAAACTTTGTTTCCCACTGCCCATTCTCATAGCTTCAACATTTACTTGTAAGCCATAGCATGCCCATTCATCATTCAAGCATTTGTATGACCCTCTAACAAGCTTTAAATCACTTTTTATGAATTGGGGTTGATTCTTCTTCAAGTTTCTTGAGTCCTCCCTCCCCCTGCGACAAAAATAAAGACTCAACTCGAACCAAACCTGCTCACTAAGTGCTGCAGGTGTCTCCTGATTGAAATAACTGTACAGCTTTTGAATATCCTCACTTTCTATCTTGTCATGATGCACAGTATCATCGTTTAAAATATTGTTTTTGGAGTATTTCCCACCCCTGTATTTACTGGCCAACACTGAGTCCAGTACAGCTTTGATACCTCTTAAAAGTCTTTCTTTGTTTTATGCTCTAGCTCTCTTTCTCTCAAAAGGTAAATCCGACCTGCTGTCAAGTTGGTTTGGATGAAAATAACTGATCAGTGAAAGTTTGAGGAAGATGGCTAATTGTTTCCACTGATATTTAAATCAATTGATATTGTTCAATATTTTATAATGTACCTAAGTTTGTGCAGAGCCCCACCTTGCTATGCATTGGATGAACTACTTTTGTTTGAAAGATTATTCCATCTCCAATTTTTCAAACAGGACATGTGCATTTTAGACATTTATTTTTGTTAGCCTTGCATGTCCAGCAGCAGTGTTTTGATTGAAGACTCCTGAAGTTTACAACTTTTTAATGTCATTCCTATCCACACTTGAATGGTGTGCAATATCCCCCTTGCCAGATTTTTTGAGTTGTACTGTTGCTGCTCTGTATGACACATTTGCATTGCTGAATTCAGTGTCCTTAATAATGTCAGTCCTGGATTCACATCTTTCAAATGACTATTAAGGCCAGCGCAGATGCCATTGAGTGAGATGGTAAAACTTGGACAAAATAGCTGCTAGTTCATTTTTGTCCAGTGCCTCAAAATCAGTGGGGCCCCTTTTCCGCTAAATATGCACAGAATGATCCAACTGCTCCTTTTGTGGCCTTTTTTGTGTTCTCCGAATCTTTATCGGACAGAATTTTTTCGGTTTCAGCTTTGACCAATGCAGCAAACCTGCTGTCACTACTGGAGGCTGCCATGTTTGTTTACGTTCCCGATATGTATTAGATGCTAAATATTTGACAACTAATTTTGAAACCACTTTTCGTGGGTCTGTGGGGGATGTGTTATGAGATGTGAGCAGAAATGTAGCAAATGATATTTAATAGATTAAAAATATGATCTCATACCTACCAGTAGTCCATTGATTTCTTCATCAATGACATATACTCACCCTGCCTTAATTGTAACATTCCTTGGCAATTGGTCTTAGATGGTATCTTTCCAAGGATGCCTTCATTTTCTGGAGTGACCTCTTCTGGACAGGTTGGTCTTCTGGAGGGAGAGCCATTTGTTGTTTGGTGGTGGTGCAGTATAGACAACAGTGCCTGCCTGGGATATGAAAAAGCCAAAATAGAAAACAAATTATGTTTTTAAGATTTTAAATCTCTAACAAGACCACTGTATTGCCTCTGTATTGTAATCTCCATGTCAGAATTATGTAGTTATGATGCTTCTAATACTCACCATTTGGGCCTGATAGTCCATAGATCCTTGTGAGGAACTCATACCGGTAGTCTCCAAAAAAGAATGTCACAATCTGCTTTCCCCTGCGAGTAAATGAAGGAAAATTGATTTTGACCATCAATGTATTTCATTATGCATTTTTGTGTACAAAGTAAATACTATTTGATTAAGAAGAGGAAAAAAGTTTTCTAAGAATCATCCATTTAAATTTGATCTATTTGATTTTTATTAAACCAGATACCATTATTTCCTAAATCTGATGTATTGTAATACTACATAAAATAGTAAGCAGAATATGAAAACTTGGATTTGTTTTCTTTGTCTGATGCACTCCTCCATAGTAAAACAGAAACTAACCTCCATGACTCTGATGACAGGTCATGAATCTGCTGCTCCATTCCCTTCAGGACGACAGTCGGGTTAAAGCAAGAGTCCTTGGCTTCGAACACACAGATGGAATGGGTGTTTAGGAGGCTATTTGGGCGCTCGACATTTGCCACTTGCACCATTAGCTTAAAGGAGGTGCCCCCTTTATCTCCTCCTAGCTTGACCCATATCTGGTCAGCGGGCATTCGGCCATCATGCCAAGTGAGCTGGTTTAGACTGTTGGTTAAATCATATTCAGATATTAGCCAATATTAATACATTTTATTTTTGATTTTATGTTGACCCCTTAAATTGACCCCAAATGGCCACACACCATGCACAAGCCGGTATTATAATGCCATTTTAAAGGACATTTTTTTAATGTAAGTGAAATGAGAACCAATTCTTTTTAATTTCTTTTAACTCATGTTTATTTGATATATTGTGGTGGCCCTCGCCTTCAATCTCGACCTCTATGTCAGGATTGTTCCCATTCCCAGCTGGGGAATTTGATTCTTTACTATATCTGTCAGCATATTCTTCAGACAACATCTTTTTAATTATGTCTGAGCAATCAAAGGAATTAGGTCTTATCTTCTATTTGAAAAGAGACGGGGGAAGCTACAATTACTTATTTATGTTCGTTTCGTCGAAATATACTATGACGGAGGTGTACCAGTTAAGAAAGACAAGTGTTTAAAGACTCATAATTTAAGTTTCGAGACAAAAAGAAAAATTGTCAACTTTTATTAATACATGTACTTCAAATATTGACATCATCTTTAACCACCACTGTCACAATGTCTTGTGCTCATAGTTATACTTAAGTAATTCATATAATTGTCGTTCTTATATTTTAATACATGTAATAAACTGAAGGGCTATGGAACTTGGAAGTTTCCCATCTTAGTTTAATTCCATTTCTATAGCATCATAGGGGGAGAGGTGGACTTAGAAATCTTAGTGCGTCTTAATAGTGGTACATATTAATTCCAGCGACTTAAATAGTGGTACATCTTAATTCCAGCTAGCGTCTTAAAGTCGACTTCGTTCCGTCGACTTCGTTTCTCCAGGGCCCATTAAATTGATATGCGACACCAACGCCGGAACAGCACAGGCATCAAACATGGCGCGATGCACAGAGGGAACGTTGTTCTATGCGTGCAGTACATACATGTAGCAGATCGATTGGGTATGATGCCAACATCAGGTAGCTCAGACAAGCGGTGTTGGCGATGCCCTTGCCGGAACCCATTGATCTGGTCGCTCGTCGACGTCGTGCGCTTGGCATCGGTTCCTTCGAGGACAGCATCAGGTAGCTCAAACAAGGGGCCCTATAAGCGATGCTCTTCTTGGTACTCTTGAAGTAGAAGTTGAAGTAGAAGTTGAAGTAGACGTTAAAGTAGACGTTGAAGTAGACGTTGAAGTAGAAGGCTCGGTGTCGGTGCCTTCGAGGACAGTATCAGGTAGCTTAGACAAGCGGCGTTGGCGATGCTCTATTCGGCACTCTTTGATCTGGTTGCTAGTCCACATTGAAGTAGAAGACTCAGCGTCAGTGTCATGTTTTTTGCAAGGACTTTGAACCTATTCTCGCGGGATTAACTCTTGAGATAGTTTCCATTATCTCATGAATGAAGATTTATTTTCTCCTTTACCAGTTCATCATTATAAAATAGTAAGCAGAATATTACAACTTGGATTTTGTTTTCTTTGTCTGATGCACTCCACCATAAGAAAAACAGAAACTAACCTCCATGACTCTGATGACAGGTCATGAATCTGCTGCTCCATTCCCTTCAGGGCCACAGTCAGATTGAAGCAAGAGTCCTTGGCTTCGAACACACAGATGAAATGGGTGTTTAGGATGCTATTTGGGCGCTCGACGTTTACCACTTGCACCATGAGTTTGAATGAGGTGCCCCCTTTATCTTTTTCTAGTTTAACCCAGATCTGGTCAGCGGGCATTCGGCCATCATGCCAAGTGAGCATGGTGACATCTTTTTCAGTGAGACTTTTCGTCCGATCAGTTTCTTTTCAGATGGGGTTATAGGCTACATGATGGTGTCTGCTTTTTGATGTAGTGGTGGTCAGCTTGAGCAGTGTCCTTGATTATATGTGAGTGTGAATGTGAGTGTAACAAGATGGGTGTGCCGGAAGGTTGCAGATGTTGATAATCCGCCACTTCTCCCAACTTGCCGGTAGTAACCACCTGCTACATAATTGAGCAATGTCGTCAACATCTCTGATTTCGCGATACCGCGGGGCCCCGCTCCCCCCCCCCCCCTCCATGCATGAAATTCCATCCTCAGCTCTTTGATCTGCCTCTCGCCAAGGCGAAGATCAATTTTTTGTCGATTCTTCCGTAGAGTACGGCTTCCTTATTTTGGTTGGCTAATGCCGAACTTGAGCATTGAGCCTGATATCACAGTTTAAAATAGTGTCTGTCTAGATCATACACCCAAACAAGTCAATGATTTCTTTGATGGTTGGTGGATTGAGGGGAGAGTTCTGCATACAGTGGTTACCGATGGAATTGAGCTCGGCATTGTTAGCAGTATAACTCCCATCAATTTATGAAGTCGTCCGAGTTGGAAGACATCACTCGATCATGATGGTGGTACCCACGTCATCTAGGGCACATTCTGGAGCAATGTGGACGTATATCTCTTGTTGGTTATAAAAAGAAACTATTTAAAGTTTACATGCTGTGTTTTTCAGTAGGAGGTGAGAAATAAAGAGTAAATTCTAGTTACAGGTACTGACTTATTTTCATCAGCAGTACGATCACAAGTACTACAAAAAAAAAATACCCAAAGGCAATTTCAATAACCTTGTAAGTGACCCGTTGAAACAATCCGATCATGATTTATATAAGCCATAAAGTGCCATACTGAAAGTGTCTATCATGTTCAGCCAAACCATTAGATTACAATCAAATGTAATACAAGAAATGTAGGACCATACATATACTTTTCTCCTGTACTCTTCTTTCTCATTTATAAGAAAGTCTACAGAAGAAAGGTGACGTCCGTGGAAACATCGGACCAAAGTCAACAATGACTTTCCAGTAAAACAAGTTAAGAAGAGGTTATAGCTTTCTACTTTGTTGTAAAATTGGCTTTAGCATTGTCGTCCTCTGGCCACAGTTCTTTCTATATAGTGATGTATATGAAATCCACTTTTTCAGGTTGCATTTTATGGATAATTTGCCTTGCAATTGAATTCACTCCGAAATTAAAGTTTCTACTCGAAAGTAGTGATTTTATATTTTTATTTATTTTGTAGTGTGGATTTTCACTACAAAGAAAGTGATCCTGATTATGACTTCAGGGTGGGTCTACCATCATCCACGCTACTTGACCCCCCTACAAAAATCATGAAAATAATCTGTGACAATTGAAAAGACCAACTTCTGTGGTTATATCGTCCTATCTTTCACCCGACTCGCATGATCTTTTGGTACTCTGCACTTTTGGACGTTTAGTAGGGCCCCTCTTAAGCATTCTAATGTAATGCAAGTGAACAATGCATGCAGTCACTGTCATTAAATCAACACAAGCAGTACATTTACCTGGATCGAGGTCTTTGGCAGCAGCATCTCTCTGTCTTCTGGCCTCAGCCAGCCCCATTTCTAGGACTTGAACCTTCATGGCAGAGTCAAGATGTTTCTGCTCTATTGCCCTCGCCTTCGCGTCCTGAGAATCTTCTTCCAAGATGTTGATAAATGCTGTTTGGATCAGCAACATCTGGAGGAAGATGCTCAAGATGCCTATTCCTGCATACGGCCAGAGTAGAGCCTTGTGTCATAGTTGGGTACGTTGTTGAAATAAGTTGCGGAACTCTTCAGGTGACATGTCCCACCTTGCCCTGTCTATTCTCCTCTCCCCTCTACAATTACATATACAAGAGAAAATAATATTACAATTTAAGCTTTTGGTTGTAAATATCTTTATTAACAGCTGATGTTAATCTTTATGACGGTCTTCATCAAAATTGAATATCCTTGTCTCCACCTCCCCTCTCTTTTCCCTACTATGAACATAATAGAAGGTTTTTGTGACTATGGTTATTGATACTAATTTCACACGTCCAATTTCAGTTGCCGCCTGGTCCAAACTAATCATCACTTCTTCTAGATCTGGGGTTTAAATGTCTTGGGTCATCTGGGGTAGGTTGTTTGTCATCAGAAGCATCTGGGAAAGATAGTTGTGGGTTGTCTGAAAAGTCTGAGAAATCGTCTCCTGTAGACAAGGATAATGTGTCATACAGATACTTCAAAGAAAGTACTGGAAGAGGAGTACCAGGTCCTGGGCTACTGTCCTCTGGGTCCGTCGGTATCTCACTCATCATTATGTTAAATAACGGAAGACTTCAATGGTAACCCATTATGCGCTTTGTAAGTTCTAGATTCTATATTGCCAATTTTTACTTGAAAGGTTCATGCTTTTGGAAGATTTTCGATATACCTTCACATGTTGCCGTCGATTCCATTTTGTGCTAATTTAAATGCCAGTCCTTTTATCCAAAGAGTATCAAATGCTTTCTCGACATCAAAGAAAAATTATATTGTGTGTTTGTTGCAATTTATGCTCTTTTGAATGTCATTTTCTAATTGAACAATATTCACATTTCTAATTGGGACGTCTATAACGTAATCCGTTTAAGAAAAGAACAACAACAATATAGATCTACCGGTATGAATATATAGATCTACTCGCCCCAACAATGTCAATATGCTTCATTTTGTGGCCGTTCGAGTTTGGCATAGCGCCAGCTCGTTGGTAGTTGTTAACTTAAGGAGAGGGTATTTTCACTAATATCGGCCATTCTTATAAGTGCAGCTGGGGGAACAAGACGTGAGATCGTCCCTCCCCGGAAATTTACAGAAAAAGAATGAATGAACTTGTATTTTAGCGGAAAAAGGAGAATTTTCAAGCGAAAACTGATTTCACTTACCAGGGGAAAATGACGGAATTCAACGAACTGTGAACAATTGGTGAGAATCTATGTCGATTTTGTTCTCATTTCCATTGATTTCCGTTAACGCATTGGTAATGCACAGACAGGCCAGGTCCCGCCTACCGTCGCTAAGCTTGTTGTGCGTCGACATTCCACGGTAAGCGTATACGCTTCAAAAGAGACGCGCTGTGACCTTTCTGCTAGTGTGCGAGTTTTGGTGAAATTACGGTACTCTAGTCCCCGCTGGCTTCTGAAAGCACGTACGGCTGGGGAGACTGACGTAAACATTAAAATTAAACCCCGAGTACGATGGCAAATACTGTCTGAGTAAAGGCTGCAAGTTTATTGCCAGTACTAATACATTTATCAATATGTATAGCAGAATGAATATGCTATTTCGTTTAACACATGAAAATGATTAAAGTCGATAAATACGTACGATTGATGATAATTGTAGATTAGCAGCAGCCGTCTTCGGAGTTTATCGCAGTGGCTATATCTAGCAGACGACGTGTATTGCGCATGCGCTAACATTTCTGTCTCGTCCAAGAAGACTATTCGCGGGTTTTTCTTACATTAGTTAATATCGGTTTCATGCAACGGATATTAAGCTCCGATGGTAGTTACCATTGATGGTAACTACCATAATATAACTTGGGGAGTTACTATCATGGTAAGTCAAAAGTTTTATGCAACGGCGCCCTGGTCAGCAGGGATTCTGCTTTTTTCAGTGAGACTTCGCGTTCGATCAGTTCCTTTTCAGATGGGGTTAGGCTACATGATGGTGTCTTTTCTTTGCTGTAGTTGTCGTCTGCTTGAGCAGTGTCCTTGCATATATGTGAGTGTAACGAGATGGATGTGCCGGAGGGTTGCAGATGTTGATAATTTGCCACTTCTCCCAACTAGTAACCACCACCTGCTACATAATCGAGCAATGTCGTCAACATCTCCGATTTCGTGATACCACAGGGCCAGACTCCCCCCCCCCCCTTCCATGCATGAAATTCCATCCTCCGCTCTTTGATCTGCCTCTCGCCAAGGCGAAGATCACTTTTCGCCGATCCTTCCGTAGAGTACGGCTTTCTTATTTTGATCGGCTAATGCCGAACTTGAGCATTGAGCCTGATATCACAGTTTAAAATAGTGTCTGTCTAGATCATGCATACACCCCAACAATTAAGTCAACAATTTCTTCAATGGTCGGTCGATTGTTCTGCATAAAGAGGTTACCGATGGAATTGAGTTCGGCATTGTTGGCAGTATAACTCCCATCATTTTAATAAGTCGTCCAAGCTGGAATACATCACTCATGATGGTGGTACCCACGCCATCTAGGGCACATTCTGGAGCAATGTGGACGTATATCTCTTGTTGGTTAAAAAAAGAAACTTTTTAAAGTTTACATGTTGTGTTTTTCAGTAGGAGGTGAGATAAAGAGGTTATAGCTTCCTACTTTGTTGTAAGAGCGGCTTTAGCATTGTCGTCCTCTGGCCACAGTTCTTTCTATATAGTGATGAATATGAAATCCACTTTTTCAGGTTGCATTTAATGGATCAATTTGCCTTGCAATTGAATTCATCATCCTTGCTAACTGACCCCCTACAAAAATCATGAAAATAATCTGTTACAATTGAAAAGACCGACTTCTGTGGTTGTATCGTCCTATCTTTCACCCGACTCGCATGATCTTTTGGTACGCTTGTGGGGTACCCATACTTTGACCTTACATTTTTTCTTCTTCAACAATGTATAACAACTGTGACAAAATTTGGGAGCATGGATATCAGGTTCGTCCCCTCCCACATCCACACCCCCATTCCTTTCGTCGGAGGCTGGTATCAATGATCAAGGATTTAGGGGGATTAAATGCGGGTCAATGCAAAAGAAATTCATGCAAATCGTCATAGTACTGTCCTCTTCCTTGAAACCCTCTAAACTTTCACAAAAATATAAGTTGTGACTCTCCGGCCACTAATATTCTCCTCTTTCGAGAGCCTCAAAAATAATGCTGCCACCAGGTAATTTTTAAGAGGAATCACCAAACCTTCGAGTAGGAGTTTTATTTCCTAATTATTTGGTGTGATGGAGAGAATCAGGAATAGAAAATCATCTCTGATTTAAGGGGGGGGGGAAGCAAACCCTAATCAATGACATTATGTCTTTCATCACCAACTCTCATATAAGCTCGCCTATGAATTTCCACTCAACAATGGGTCAAAAGTCATTTTGTGCAGTGTTTACTTAGTTGCGTGCTGATATTCACGTGATCAATGTTTTGGCGGCATGGCTCAATGACACACCGAACTGTGGCAAAACTCGCCTTATTTTAGCAGTCATCATTATTGAATCTTCAAGTAAAATGGTGAGTTTGATCTCAATTGTAATTATTTCAAAGTTAATATCAGAATGAAGTAGATAAGTCAAAATTAAGAAGATAATCTGCCAAATAACTAGAGCCACGTGAATGTTAATCAAGCACGCCTACCTTTTGCATGAAAAACCATGCACTCACTGCACGTAATGTAAATGTACATGTGTGTAAATCTCACAACCTCCGTATCACCATCACTTAGTAAGAAAGCATAGAATCATCACACCAGTTTCTCTCCATCACTTCAACATTCTCACTCTTGGTTTCACTTGTAGCGTTTAGATTGAATAATAAACTGTCAACTTTTATATCAGCTGAAGATGTTAACTCATTATTCTAGCCTGAGCTTTGATGGTGGTTCGTTTTCCTGAAATATACAGGGGCGGTCTACTTAACTTCTTCCAAGTCTATTTTAGCATACAGTATAATCGTAGCTATTTCCTAGCTCCACATCAACAAACAGCATGATTGCTACCCAATCAATCACTGAATTCACCCAACTAAATTAAAGTACCTGTTCATCATTCTTTCATTCACAAACTCTCACAGTGTGCATCGTACGACGAAAGGAATTGAATTTCACGAAATGATACAAAATTCAACAGAACTTTATTAATGATAAAACTCTTGAACATTTCTGTAAAATCTCAATATTGTGCATAGATGTTGACATTTATAAGTTAATTTCAATATCGAGTATAACGAACATTACGTACGTGTAAAATAGAAGTAATCCTACTTATTTGTTTACCTAAGAGTTTAATTTCTACATGTAACTTATATCTTAAATTAGCGTTTACTTACTAGTAGCCTTTACATTAAAGGGGGGGGGGGGTATTTAATCCCCATTTCATTAACTATACATCCTGCATTTTGTACTCCAAGAATTGTGTTCTTATTCGGAAAGTCCATTCATTCTTTAAACTGTCCACTACTAATCCACAATGATTCTAAAAATCAAAGGAGTTTTTCTGGCGTCTCGGACTCGTGTGAGAAATCCTATCTTACTGCCTGCAGTAGTCAATACCTAGTCCCTGCTAGTCACCATCCATACTAAAAGTCATTCAACAAATAACATTCTCCTGAAATACAACTACCTATCAACCCCTCAACGGGCCTTGTTCAACCTGCTTATCTGCACATACAAAACCCCCACTCACGATGTCGGTGCAAGGCATGTACTATCCATTATTCTATGTAATAAAAAGAATCGTGACCCACCTGGGCCCCTAATTATTACGGGTTCAAGAATATTTCCTCACGGTACCCAACTAAGCATTAGGATTGTATACAAACTCCTAACCACGCGTCCCTAACTGTCTGAGTGGACATTAAAATAAGAACAACTTCCAAACCAACAATCCGATGTCATAACTTGGGACACATTAATAACTTCCTTTATGCCTGTTTACTGACATAGTTCATTAAATTATGGCTACTTGTACTACAACTAGTTCTACTTTAGTCTTCACCTACTTAAGTACATTACGATATGTCTGTATTAGAATTGTATATACAATGTCTTAAATTAAAGGTAAGCATGTACAATGTAGTAATGATTTAAATTAAGGTTATTTACAAACAATTGCCATCAAATTAATTATGCATATCGTGGCTGCACTAATCTCAAATCTATATATATAATTAGTCAATGCAATTCCTAAGTACAATTCATTAGCCTAAATATAAATATACATGTAATGTACAAAATTATGGGTGTATGCTTGACTACGTAACCCCTGATCTTAGCGCCCTAGCATTCATGGTGATTACTTGTTTACTACATTTATGAAAGAAAATGTAAGGAAGAAATAAATACCAATGCTGTTAATTCCTAAATTCTAGATAAATAAACTATTCCAAATAGACTATTCCATCTATTAAATTCCAGAAAGACATCTTATAAATTGGTAAACATGTTCACTATCAAAACAATAATCAATCTTCTTTAATTCCAATCATTTCACATTCATGCCATTCCTGAGCATGAAGTGACCATATTAAAATGTAAGTAAATATCTCGAAAATACATAAATAATTCCATAATCTTTCATAGACCTGTAATATTTAATTCAAGTCTGTAATAGAATAAGAGGGAGACTTTGGTTTTGCTGTCCAAATGCTATAAAATGTTTAATAAATTTGCAGTCAACCGTACCGGTGACGAGACGTACATGTAAGATGCCAAATCGTCACTAACCAAAAGGATGACGAAAATCCCATTTTGGTTCCAAAGATGAATTAACCATCTCACTGTAAACCCTTGAAATGAATTCAGTATTATCTATTAAAGATAAGAAGTACTCACGAAGCTATATGCTCAAGTCTAAAGTCTATATGGGGAAACTAGGGACTGTACTGTACTGTAGTCTGTACTGTATGCTGTCACTCTGAGAAGGGTGAAGGTTCTGACCAACTTGGTTCTGTCTCCAAAAACAAGTGCCCAAACTGGCGAAAGGGACCCCTATTTATACTTTTTCGGCACTCCCAAATTACCCAAAAATTTGTGTCTCCCGCGTATTCTATACAAAAAGGCTTACGCACGAAACCTCCATAGGTCGTAACGTAAAGCAACTGTGCACGCACCGTCCGTACGCAGTGGTATAAAACAAAAATCCTTCACGGGAACTTGTTCCAGTATGAAGGAAAATAACACATATTTGCAGTGAGAGTTTGTGAATGAAAGAATGATGAGCAGGTACTTTAATTTAGTTGAGTGAATTCATTGATTGATATGGTAGCGATCATGCTTTTCGTTGATGTGGAGCTAGGAAATAGCTACGATTATACTGTATGCTAAAATAGGCTTGGAAGAAGTTAAGTAGACCGCCCCTGTATATTTCAGGAAAACGAACCACCATCGAAGCTCAGGCTAGAATAATGAGTTAACATTTTCAGCTGATATAAAAGTTGACAGTTTATTATTCAATCTAAACGCTACAAGTGAAACCAAGAGTGAGAATGCTGAAGTGATGGAGAGAAACTGGTGTGATGATTATATGCTTTATTACTAAGTGATGGTGATACGGAGGTTGTGAGATTTACACACATGTACATTACATTACGTGCAGTGAGTGCATGGTTTTCATGCACAAGTTAGGCGTGCTGGATTAACATTCACGTGGCTCTATAATTATTTGGCAAATTATCTTCTTAATTTTGACTTATCTACTTCATTTTGATATTTACTTTGAAATAATTACTATGGAGATCAAACTCACCATTTTACTTGAAGATTCAATGATGATGACTGCTAAAATAAGGCGAGTTTTGCCACAGTTCGGTGTGCCGTTGAGCCATGCCGCCCAAACATTGATCACGTGAATACCAGCGCGCATCCAAGTATACACTGCACGAAATGACCTTTGACCCATTGTTGAGTGGCAATTCAGAGGCGAGCTTATATGAGAGTTGGTGATGAAAGACATAATGTCATTGATTAGGGTTTGCTTCCCCCCCCCCTTAAATCAGAGATGATTTTCTATTCCTGATTCTCTCCATCACACTAAATAATTAGGAAATAAAACTCCTATTCGTAAGTTTGGTGATTCCTCTTAAAATTTACCTGGTGGCAGCATTATTTTTGAGGCTCTCAAAAGAGGAGATTATTAGTGGCCAGAGAGTCACAACTTATATTTTTGTGAAGGTTTTAGAGGGTTTCACGTTGCATTTCTCGCTCCTCTCCTTCGAAAGGGCACACTCCACACTTTAAGGTTAACAATCGTTGGTGAACTTTTCTCAGATGATAGTTGTACTCCGGGTAGCTACGGAACGTTCTTTTACATTGGTTACAGGGTACCACCATTGTCTGTAATAGGAAGAGAAATTGAAGAGAATATATATTTGAGGAAATCTTGAATAAGGTTAATACTGTCACACTCTACTGTATACTGTCTGTAAAGTCCCCCTCTTAAATTAAAAGATCTCTGTATCTCAATGGTGGAGCTCTATTTCTGACTGGATTTCGCCTTGTTTGTTGAACCATCCAATTTTCCAGCGGTTCACCTGTGTACGCCTTGAGTCTGTCAATGTGTATTACTTTCGGCTTCCCCTTGGATGAATGTTGAATTTGATAGATGACATCAGACAGCTTGGCCGTTACCATAAATGGTCCCTTCCAATTTGGTGTCAGCTTGGGGCATACACCCCTTCTCCTTGAAGCATCGTACAACCAGACCCAATCTCCAACAATAAATTTTCTTTGAACGGTATTCCTGTCGTACAGCTTTGCTTGCCTCTCGGCAGCTAGACCAAGTTTCTCTCGAGCATTCTCATGAACTATTAGTAATTTCTCTCGAACATCAGCAACATATTCTTGTTCTGGCATTTCATCGGGTATTGGTGGCGGTAACATGAGGTCTATTGGCAGGGTTATTTCCCGACCTAGCATCATCATTGCTGGACTCTCTCCAGTGGATTCTTGGACTGAGGACCTGTAAGCAAGCATGGCAAATGGTATCTTTTCATCCCAGTCATTTCGATGGCGTGGGTTCGAATCCCACCGCTGCCACCAATGTGACGCGGAACGCAAAACACCTTCTCAACAAATGAGTCTCAATAGAAATTGCTGCCACCACATGGTGATATAGGGACATGACTGACCCCTGGATCAACTGAGGTTTCTCCAGTTGATCCCAATCTAAATGGAAAACTACATCACAATATGAATTGTCATTCCTTGTGACGTAACAATACGAGACTGCAAGCATCGTGAGGAACATCTTGGTGAATTTCTGTCGGGTTTTCTTGAGCACACTAAGACGAATGGCTCCTAATTGGTAACATGGGCGCATGGTGTCTGATTGAATGGTAAAGATTCAATGAATTCTGCAACGATGGTAAAGATTCAACTTATGTACAACTGTAGTATTTACGATTGCTTACACATGTTATAAGCGTGAACTAGTCTAGGTTACATGGTATCTTAATCCACTTGTAGTACAAATATTTATAAGTTAGTTAAATTACGTTCCAACGTTTCTGTCTTTATTCGATCCTAGTTCCCAAGTCAGTGTTAACTCTTCTTTTCATACTCATTATCCCCTTGGCCTAAACCGTGTTGTTGCGACCAGCGCATAAACACATCCTTTCGTATATCATAAAACCTCGCTTCTCAGCTTGCCAACACCATTTCTCCCCTCCTGGGCCTACCTGAACCAAACTTTCCAATCTTAAACCGTAGCCACTACCTTCTGGTCAGTGCTACTTTCAGAAACCGACGCTTATAGAAACTGGCCTCAGAGATTCTATCTCCCAGAAACTATGTCTAAAGAAATCTTAACGAGGGAACAACTCTCTTATTTAATCTGAACCATAACTTCTCAGAGTTTAACTCTAAATTCACATATATATAAAATGTAATTACTAAATCAATGCATGGCGGTGAACTAGCAGGAAAAAAGGGGGGGGGGGTGGTGGTCAACTTCCAAGTCCTCTAATCTTGGTTCTAGTACCTCACTAACTGATCATGAAAACTGAAGGCAATCTGATAACATGTTCATCTAAACTGATCATCAAAACTGAAGGCGGTCTGATGAATGGCATTCTGTTTTCTATGTGTTCGATTAAGTGATTGATTGGACTAGATTGATAAGTTTTTTTCTTCACTTCTTCCCTGCACTTTTCAGCGTTTAGAAGGGCCGGCTCTTGAGCATTCTATTGTAATGCAAGTGAACAATGCAGTCACTGTCGTTAAATCAACACAAGCAGTACATTTACCCGGAGATCTTTGACAGCAGCATCTCTTTGTCTTCTGGCCTCAGCCAGCTCCATTCTAGGACTTGAACCTTCATGGCAGAGTCAAGATGTTTCTGCTCTATTGCCCTCGCCTCCGCGTCCTGAGAATCTTCTTCCAAGATGTTGATAAATGCTGTTTGAATCAGCAACATCTGGAGGAAGATGCTCAAGATGCCTATTCCTGCATACGGCCAGAGTATATCCTTGTGTCATCGTTGGGTATTTTGTCGCAACTAGGTTGCAAAACTCTTCACTTGACATGTCACGCCTTGCCCTGTCTATTCTCCTATCCCCTATACAATTACACGTACAAGAGAAAGTAATATTACAATTTGAGCTTTCGGTTGTAAATATCTTTATTAACAGCTGATGTTAATCTTTATGACGGTCTTCATCAAAATCGAATGTCCTTGTCTCCACCTCCCCTCTCTTTTCCCTACTCTGAACATGATAGAAGGTCTCTGTCACTATGGTTATTGACACTAATTTCACGCCTCCAATTTCAGTTGCCGCCCGGCTTAAACTATAATTGTCACTTCTTCTAGATCTGGGTTTGTCTTGGGTGATCTGAGGTAGGTTGTTTGTCATCAGAAGCATCTGGAAAGGATTGTGGGTTGTTGGGAAAGTCAGAGAAATCGTCTCCTGTAGACAAGGATAATGTGGTTGTACAGATACTTCAACGAAAGTACCGGAAGAGGAGTACCCGGTCCTGGACTACTGTCCTCTGGGTCCATTGGTATATCACTCATCATTATGTTAAATAACAGAAGACTTCAATGGTAACCCATGTAAGTTCTAGATTCTGTATTGCCAATTTGTACTTGAAAGGTTCATGATTTGGATGATTTTCTATACCTTCACATGTTGCCGTTGATTCCATTCTGTGCTAATTTAAATGCCAGTCCTTTTATCCAAAGAGTATCAAATGCTTTCTCGACATCAAAGAAAACTGCTATTGTGTGTTTGTTGCAACTCATGCTCTTTTGAATGTCATTTTCTAATTGAACAATATTCATATTTCTAATTGGACAACATTCACTACGTATTTAATAGTAACATACCTAATAGGTATGTTACTATTTCCTGTGGCAGTCTTCTTCCGTAATTGTACTGCCTTTTCCAATTCTGTTATTACAAAATGGTTCATTTATAACATGTTCAATATTCAGAATATGAATGTCATTATTTTTGCCTTATAATTTCTTAGTTATATCTCTGTCCATCGATCATTCCTATTGTTTGATACTATTTTCCAAAGGCATCTGCTTTCTCATGGTCGGAAACATCTCTTTATTATTTTCAACCAATGTTGACATATTTTTCTGATTTTGTTACTGGTACACCATTCAATCGTTCCGGGGCCTGGGGCTATTTTTCCTACAAACTATCTACCTGCGCATGCGCATTTGAATTTTGGGGATTGCGCGGATGAGAATGTCTGATTTCTGGAGCCAGAAAGGTGTCCTTTCGCTCAAAAAACATGCGACTGACGAATTGCTGATTAGTGCATGCGCACTGACGGGTCTCATTTAACGTAATCCCGAAATGGTATTACGTAGTATAATATACGGTTTATTTCGTCAAGACTAATATTTACGCGCCCTATATGCCATCTCATTCCAGGCCAGCCTCAAATCTGCTCCTGTCCTGGAAGGTGCCACTCAATGGGCTTTCAATTGACATACAGGGTGTAACTGCTTTCATTATCATGATCCATTTACAGAAACAAAGGTTACTAATTCATTTGTAAAGCTACAAATTGCCATCTGTTTGACATTCATGTTAATTGTTTCCTTAATATATTCTATTCTGTGTCCTTCGTGTATCGCCAGGCCAAGGGTCACGACCAGTGCCTCGGACAAATGATCTTTGCCCTCCCTTGAAGTTAGTTCTTCAAAAAGGTCTTCGAAGGAGCCTAGTCTTGGGCTAACAACCGCTTCCCCCTGGTCTGACTCTACGCTCAGGTCAAGCCTTCCAACTACATGCATAAAATCAGTCTCATCCCACCCAGGGAAGTAATCTTCTAAGAACGAGTCATCGTATCCTTCTACCATTCCCCCAGGAGTCGGGGGGTTCAACCCCGCTCTCTCCTCTCTGGGAGAGGGAGACCGTGTGCCGGTTCCCATGTTCTCCTCCACATCCCGTGTACTCTCCCCTCCCTTGGTCAACACGGGGCTGCCACCCCCTCTCCCATCATCAACCGCGAGTGCTTCGAGATCCAAAAGGATTTCATCCATAGGAGCCTGGTCTACCAGCCTCTCCTCCTCCCTCATACCCTCTACCCCTTCAATAACAATTATTTAAATGAAACATAAACTGATGTGATAGATAAGTTGCACTTTAAAGGGAAGTCACCCATTATATCAAGTTGAGGAAACGGGTCAGTACTGTAAATGCTTTTTTCAGATTATTACAGCAGTGATTACATATTTTGATTTCAAAAAGTATATCAATTATTCTAAACCATTTTTGTTTGAATTAAAAAACTTGTTAAATCTAAACAAAACTTGTGTTTCATCACAACCCTATTACCTTTTATCCTTGATGCTGCCCCTTGCCAAAGAGTTCTCTTGTATTCTGTCTGAAAAAAAATGCACAGCGCCTGCACCTCCTCGAGGGAGAAATTTCCCCTGCGTTTCTGTTTTTCCCTGAAACAAAAAGATATCTCAAATAAATACAAACACAACTGATAAAATTGTGATAAATATTGTGAGAGTATACACCACTTTTTTTGCCAAATCTAAATCTTTTTATTAAAAACAAATGTTAGTAAAGCTTCTCACAATCATTAAATATTTAATTCCAATATAACATACCGGTGATTAGAAACATTGATATGAAGTGCTATATAAATTGTTCATATCACTATCATTATAATTATGCTGAAGGGCGATATGCAGTACGGTATGGGACATTTAAACCAACTTTTCTTTACGGTACTAATAGTAATGTACTAACATGGGTCCCTATGAAACTATGATGACCTAATAGAATTTTTCCTTTTTTTGCTGGATAAGCTTTCAAAATATTATTCGCAAAACAAAGTCATCTATGTTTAGTTCAGAATCAGGTATTGATGAGTCAAACAAAAAGGCTTATTTCTACATGTAAGTAAGATTTTCGGCTCATCAATTTTATATATCAAGCTGTGAATGCTTAAGTGAGAAAACTTAATGCCCCTTTGGTTTATTGTGGGGATGCATCCATTTACTAAATCCTGTAGTCTGTCAGTTATTGACTTGTCGCTATCAAGATTTTCGGTACTGACATTTGTACAATTACATAAAACTCTTGATGACTTTGGTATTAGTTCATTTGATCTATCACGTTTATCATTTACGTTATCAGCAATGAACTGTTCATTACCTTCCGTACAACCTGGAAGTAATCGTACCCCTGCCTGGTGGTTTTCAGCCTGGCCTTGTTTGACGATTGGTGGAAACCCAGACTCTCTTTTTCACCAGTCGATGAACTTGTAAAAACCTTTTGTCCTTCACTGGGCATCATTCTGCGTTGAATATGTGGTCTCTTCTGTTCCGTGACGACTTTAGATGAACCCTTGTCTTATCAGCAGCCACATCGGCATAGAGATGGACTCCATCTTGCTCGAGATGTTGCCTCTCATTAATCTTTAAGTTGTGAATGAATCCTCAGTTGTTCTGGTGAGCAGCTCTCTCCATCACATTAATAGATACTGATTGTTAAAAAGTAAATCGTACAATTCAGGATCTTAAAATGAAAATTAGATGCATAAACTGTAATAAAGTCACCAAAATCTCAATAGCAATGATCAAAATTGACAGGGGGATTTTCCTTACCATGCAATGTATCCATGGCCCAACTCTTTGACGAAGTCTTCCAGCAATCTATTCTTTTCGTCTCTGTTCTTGTAGTGTCCATCATCCTTTGCATAGAAGCGTGGGTTGGCCTCAAAAAGTTTACAATCTGGTCATCTTCACCTTCTCCGCCCACATCTGCGCCAGCAATTTGATGTTGGAGCCCACCTCCAACCCAACATCATGCCTCCACATGTTTCTTTCATTTCTTTGACTTCCTTTTTGGGCCCATTTATAAGGCACGATGACCTGAGAAAGGACGTATCGCTTATCCTGGTATGACAGCATTTTCACCAACATATGTCGTTGAAAATCTCTTATCTTAGGACCATCTCGATGAGCCCTCTCGATCCCTCCTTACAGACCAAAGTGAAGCTTAAGGAAGTTTCCAGTAACCTCCATAGGATTTTCGTTTGTGTTTTAGTGTAGCCCAACAATACAAAAATTGTTTCTGCGCGAACATCTAGTAAGCTGACAACATCTAGTCTTTATTAAGAGAGCTAGATTCTCTTCCCTTTACAACTGGATGATGTTGTAAAGAGATAAATACCAGACTTGCTGGATCACACAACAACCGATAATTAAATGGCTTAATTATTCACCAATCACAGCCTTCTCATTGGCTCATACGCACCTCTTTAAATCAACACAACACACTGAAGGGTCAACCTTTGACCTAAACCCTGGGCTCTCGTAAACATTCGCGCCTATTCAACTCATGCCACGAGCAGCCTGGCTCATCTTTACATCGTTCATCACCACAAATAGCACATAGGATTTCTTCATTTAGGTGAGTTAAATCATCATCATTAGATCTGAATTATTCTCTTTCAGTATACTCTGTAAGCATGATTTAATCCTAGTATCTGTATCAGACTCGTTCAGCTCAAATTCTCAAACGATCTGTACAACACACAGCACTGCAAACATGCGACAGGCACATGCGTTATCCTGTACACGCAGTTAGACATACACATTATTCGCACTTGTAACCTAACGCACTTTCTCTCACGCCCTCTATCACAATCCTCCCATAAGGTAGCGAGCAATCTAAAGGCACAATGACATGGATAAGTGTTGGAATAGAACCAGACGTTGATTTCGTTCTTCAAGTTCTCAATCGCGCTATCTAAAGAAGATGTAAAAGTACCAATCTCCATTCACACTTTACTACAGTAACTGATGTGTAACCAGACATGTATTACTGTAAGAATTAATCTGTCAGCCCAAATTTTTCAGGTGAACAAATAACAAGTAACAGTTTATTAATAGATTTCAATTAACAGTGAGGCTTTCATGCTTAATTCATGTTGACGTAATTCAACTCTAAAATGTATGCAATGCAATAACTAAGTATAAGAGTTCAAATGTACATTATATACAGATGTGTTGTCACTTTTGTCCAACAACCAATAATTTACCTAAGTGATACTAGCTTAATTAATATATGTATAGTAGATGCAGTATTATGTTAAAGAGTTCTAGGGACAGGTTGTTACAATAATAGATTACTAGCAACTAAATTCTACTCCAAAGTGTACCTTTTCTTTCCTACTAAAACGTGAGAAGTAATTCTATTCTGGGCTAAACACAACATAGCCGCTTCAACTTACGGTCAATCTAGGCTGACCAGCAGCCATCCAATAATCACTCCATTCCAAGTTTGAGTCCAAATGCTCACCTGCCTATCTTCTTGTTGCCTATAGCATAATCAACATATAATATTTGTAGTCACCGCTCAACGGGAGTTTTCCTCATGGGTCTATCCACCCCTAGTCTCGACATGGAAGCTCGCTTTGTCGGCTATATCCATGCGACTTTCAATCCTTAGGTCTCAACGACAGGATATATAGCCTCAAATTTCCAATTCTTATACCTATCGCCAACTTCCAGAATTAACTAATCAGTTTTAAACGTACTTCAATCCTAAGACAACCGGTTTGTCTAAGCATTCATCCCTTGCTGTCTGTAATTCAGTGCTTAACCTACACTTAACTGTCCACTATTTATAATTGTCACAACTTGTTATTAACGCTCAACAGGAGTTTTCCTCACGGGTCTGTCCACCCCTAGTCTCGACATGGTAGCTCGCTTTGTCGGCTATATCCATGCGACTTTCAATCCTTAGGTCTTTACGACAGGATAGCCTCGAATTTCCAATTCCTATACCTATCGCCAACTTCCAGAATTAATTATTCAGTTTTAAACATACTTCAATCCTAAGACAACCGGTTTGTCTAAGCATTCATCCCTTGCTGTCTGTATTTCAGTGCTTAACCTACACTTAACTGTCCACTATTGATAATTGTCACAACTTGTTATTAATGCTAAACGGGAGTTTTCCTCACGGGTCTGTCCACCCCTAGTCTCGACATGGTAGCTGGCTTTGTCGGCTATATCCATGCGACTTTCGATCCTTAGGTCTCTTCGAATTTCCAATTCCTATACCTATCGCCATTTTCCAGAATTAATTAATCAGTTTTAAATGTACTTCAATCCTAAGACAACCGGTTTGTCTAAACATTCACCCCTTGCTGTCTGTAATTCAGTGCTTAACCTACACTTAACTGTCCACTATTGATAATTGTCACAACTTGTTATAACGCTCAACAGGAGTTTTCCTCACGGGTCTGTCCACCCCTAGTCTCGACATGGTAGCTTGCTTTGTCAGCTATATCCATGCGACTTTTAATCCTTAGGTCTCTACGACAGGATAGCCTCAAATTTCCAATTCCTATACCTATCGCCAACTTCCAGAATTAACTAATCAGTTTTAAATGTACTTCAATCCTAACTACGTGACAGAGGCCCAAAGCCTCTCTTTCCAAAAGTTCATGTTATTGAAGACTTGTAATACCTGATAGATCGGGGAGAAAACTGGGCAGAGAGTAGAGACTATTCGGAGGTGTGTCAAACATCAAACCAATGAGAGTGGAACTGAGCAAGATTGACAGCTCGACGCCCCTTATATATAACCTCTGTGACTGCGTACATGTAGTCTTAATTACACGCAGCATAAAACAATGCTGATTGGTAATTAAACTTACACGGGTATGCGTTTCTTACAAACACATCTTTCAAATCTACTACATCGTACATGTACATTTTCATGAATAAACACTCTGGAAATAGTTATTTATCGTAGAAGTATCCCGTGCGAGGCTTGAAGGCGGAGATGCAGCTTCGTATTCGTGGCTGAAGAGCGATGAAGGATCTCGACGCTGACGCTCGTGATAAAGATGTGGTTGAAGCTCTCAGGCGAGAAGAGAAGAGAAGAGATGTGGCGCTCGACGACAAAGCAGTGAATCGCTTGATGTCGGAGGCAAGTAGAAATGTAGACATCAAGCCGGTGGTGAATTAAGACGGAGCAGTGAGTCGCTCGTTGAATGATCCGGACTTTGATGAAGAAATGTTTAGATGAGCTGCGGTAAAATGTCTGAGCTCGAGAGTGGAAAGAGCTACCGGAACAAAGAAACTGGCAGCTCCCAGCGGAGAGTCAGGCGCCATGTCGGTGCTGACTATAACGTTCCACTGGGAGACTGCAGCCCGATGAACACGGCAGAAAAAGAGTTGACGTGCCGTAGAAAACGAAATAGGCACAGTAGAATGAAGCCTGGAGAGGAAATTATGGAGACGTCTTGACTCGACCAAGGTGAAAGCGGGAGTGAAGAAAAACCTCGTGGTGTTGAAAATACGCGGGTGAACGATGCGCGGAACCACGATGCTCGATTGGAAGGAATGAACACACGTGGTCCGAATAATGAATATAAATACATAGCGTGATGGAAAAATACTGGAGACATGAATGTACAATAAAAGTAGGGCGAATATAAGAGCCGCTACATTATAACCAAACATTTTCCAAGCACAGAGCGGAGGTCGACCTGTTAGGCGATCCATGACAACATGAGAAGCTGATGACCGATGCAGGGTAAAGGTCTTCCCAGGACCCAGGGGTGAGGGGAGCGGATACGTCCAACGCAAAACATTTCCAAACTTTGTCCTGACTCTGTCCTGACTCACCTCGTTGGCTGGACATTATCACTTTAGGCAGCTAATCAAAGAAGAGGGCAAACCGAACGAAGTACCTCTTAATCGAACCACAAATCAAAAGCCTAATGAATTAAGAACATAGCGTATATCATACACGCACATCCTAATTAGGGGCACGCGTACAGGTTTATCAAAATAATTATTGTCAATAACAATAATAATAATACACTATTTATAGAGCACATAATAAACAAAGCTTCTCTATCAGCAAATTATACAAATCTTTTAACTACTAAAATGAATTACTAAAATGACTAACTTGTCAATTAAAGCTGGCGGCAGCCACACGAATATCATCCACGTGTTTCTGTTTTTTCTTTGACTTCCTTTTTGGGCCCATGGTTTAAAATTTGTGCAGCGCGAGAATTGATCTTGTAGAAAGACCTCTCAAAATGTACAATGTGTATGACTCTCCGAGGGTGAAACGATCAAAGTCTTCTTCAAGGGGAGAGTTCTTGAAGAACATAGATGTGGGATCATGTTTGGACAATCTCACCTGCTTGAACTTTGTCAAGTCCACTTGTCGCCCTGATTCAGATTCCCTGCAATTTCAATGTGCCCAAGTCAGTCTAGTACGTCTGAGGTCTGTACATCTGTCAGGAGTTTCACACTTTGCCTTTTTGATGATATCTGTGAGTTGACATGGATGTAGTATTTCTTCTTGGCAAGAGATACACTTCTTGATCACTGAGTGCATGCAGTCTCCATCATTCTGGCCATGAGAAGGCTCGAAGTTCTGGATATAGTGACGACTTTAATGTTCTTTGATAATGACAAGAAGCTCTGCAGCACGGAAGGAACAATTGAGTTGCGATTCTGACCGGAGCAATTACTATCACAAAAGAAATTGACAGTTTTTTTCCCCATTCTCTTCCAAGTCTCGCAAGTATGCCATGATGTATGTAAAGGTCTCACGTCAGGCTCCTCTCTTGGTTATACTCATTGGATACAAAACAGTACGTAACCCTGTTTTGTACACAGGTTGAAAAGTGTAAAATTGTAACAGGAGAGGCGACGCTTGTAGAAGAACACTGTTGACTTGTGATGCATCTTGTGTAGCTCTCGATCTCTTTACTTGCCTGTTTGATATTTCTCACTTCAGTCACTTCCATTCTTTGACCTTCATATTCCTTCCTCTGGGTTGATTTGTCAACTTCCGTGAAGCGATCGTAGCTATCACCAAATCCACATTAGAAGTACTCATTTATTCAAACAATTATCTGGAAATTTGCCAGATATGAGTACACAATGAAAAAAATACAGTTGGAAGTATTGTTGGAAATCCACAATTCATTTTGTAGAGTGAAATTTTGCTTGATTGTTGCAAGTATTTCCTTTAACACTTGCACTTTTCTTTTTCAACATTGAGTCTTTCTTATTTAAATTTATTGGTGTCAGCTGGTTCAACTGGAAATATGCCAACAGTCAGTCATCATCAACTGGTGCAACTGGAAATATGCACACAGACTAGTTATCCACTAGTGCAATGAAAATAAGCCAACAGTCAGTAATTATCAACTGTTGAAAATAGAAATATGCCAACAGTCACAGGATTATCACGGAACTTAAATGGAAACTGTGAAACCATCAATACACCCAAGAATAACTCATTTTTCACACCTGGAAATCACAGAATGCCCAGCTTAGATTAATAATCTGTTTGAGTCACGAGATCATCACTGCGGAACTGCTGGCATCTTTGACTACCATTTAAATAGGTGTTTTAAGACACTTAATAATGACTAATTTTTCACACCTAAAAATCACGGATGCCCAGCTTAGATTAATAATCCGTTTGAGTCACGAGATCATTACCGCGGAACTTATGGCAACCTTGACTACCATTTAAAAAAGTGTTTTAAGAAACCTAATTATTACTAATTTTTCACACCTACATTTACGGCAGTGCATATCGATGGCTGTTGTTATTTCCCTATAACATTTGCCTTGCTCCCCCTCTGCCACCCCATACATCCGATATGTTGTAGACACAACATATCAGAGGGTGTCGGCAGGAATCATCCGCACCTCTGCCCTGCCAGAGTGTTTCACGGCTCGCCCGCTGCAGTTGGATTTGGAAAGCTCCTGTGGCGTCATTTTTTTTGTTATTATGTTTTTGGCAAAATTAGCCCGCGAACAAGACTTCGCCTTAAGAATAAACAATTCCTCCTCTGGCAGGACAGGTAGGGGGTTAGGGTTGGGATTAGGATTTGGATTAGGGTTAGGTACATTAAGGTTAGGTGGATTAACAGGCCGATTACGTGATAGAACTTCCATTTTTTCTTCCATTAATTTAAGTTTGGCACAAATTGTAGCAAGGGTTATGTGTCCTCCCCCCTCTCCATTTCCTCATCTTTCTCTACTTCATGATCATCCATGTGGTTAACCTCCCAATCACCTACATCATCTGAATCCATGTCCATCATCTCTTCACCACCTCTTCCATCCAACGCCGCCCCGTTCACTTCCCCTTCCTCTTCCCCAACACCATCATCATCCGTCATATTCTCCTCTTCACTACCCACCCCCGCCCCGTTCATTTCCCCTTCCCCAACACCATCATTATCTGTCACAGTCCCCTCCTCTTCACTACCTCCTCCATCCAACCCTGCCCCGTTCACTTCCTCTTCCCCTTCCCCAACACCATCATCATCCGTCATATTCTCCTCCCCTTGGTCCTCTGTGTTCTCCTTGGAGTCCTTGCCTCTCGCCGCGAACAAGCCGGTGCTTGACAGGACCTTTGCCTAATCAAAAGATGAGTCAAAGAAAAAATATAATTATAAGTAAAAAATTACCCTTCGTTCCTTTGAGATTATCTCATTCTTAGACTGGAACACTACAGAGAAACTTGTAGATCATACACACTTTCATTTCAAGTTATTTAGATAATAATAACAGTTTACTTTTTTTAAATCCCATAGTCAGTACTTATTCTTAATAAACAACACATCCAAAATTCTGCCTCCAGACTCGTAATTCGCAAAGGTAATTTCGAACACATAGCGCCTATCTTAAATTACCTCAACTGGCTACCCTTAAAGGTGTTTCAAAGTTTTGGTAAAATTGGCTGGATATTGATTCTTTACCATTTTGATATATTTGGATGCCCCTATGGATATATTATAAGCACTAAAAATGTTGGCCCCTTAAACTCTTCTGCTTTTGAGAAAAATTGAATATAACAATTTACCGGTGCTCCCGGTAAATTTTGATAAATTTGAAATAGCGCCTACGGCCAGACGATGTGCAAACTTGAGAAGCTACTAATAGTAACAGCTGGGTGATCGCTGACGTACTGAAATCCAGAACGGGTTTTGGCAAAATCTATGGGCGTTCTCAAGTGAATCAAATGCCTCGATACAAACTGTTTCATTCACCTGATAAGAATAATAGTATTTAAATAGACAGAATCCAATCTGCATACCTTAGTTGTTGCCACACTTAATACATGCAGTTTGCATTCTGACTACTGCGAAAACTAGACAGGTGAATGAAATAATTTGTATTGAGGAACTTCATGAAGACTTATGTATTTAATTTGATTATATTTCGAAAATGGCCTATTCCCTGCCACGCAATACAGTACAGAAGACTAGCACAACAGTTACTTAATTGTCTCGACCAAGCCACAAAACAGCTTTTTATCAAATTTCAACAATCTATCATCAAATTTTAAAGATAAAGATCAGTTATGGTCATGTGATTGCATTGTGAAAGAAACATTGTGAAATCGATCAGAAAAGGTTGATCATCTAGCATAGATGTACTGCAAGGTTCTGGAATCATCAAAATGATAAGAAATTTGGCCAAGTCTTCATAAAGTTAGAATCACTGTCCACAGAAAGATGTATATGGAACTACACACACGTGCGCGACACATGCATTTTATCTCTCAACAGGCAAGAGATACACTAATTTACCAAATATATCAATTAGTAGGCGGTTTCCCGTCAACATTTTTATCATCATGTATTATTCAAAACATATTCTTTCACATGATTGGTAATAAGAGCTTCCATTTCATTTTTTGAAATTGGGGCGTTTCCAATACTGGTCTTTACCTCTAATAGTAACATAAAATGTGCATATTGAAGTAAAGGATATTCCTCTTTTGTTGATCCAGTGACGTCACGTAGACAACTCAGCTGCGCGAACTTCCAGACAATAACAATAATAATAATATACTATTTATAGAGCACATAATAAACAAAGCTTCATTATCAACAAATTATACAGATCTTTTAACTACTAAAATGACGAACTTTGATAAAATGACTAACTTGTCAATTAAAGCTGGCGGCAGCCACAGTCCTCATTTATCATAAGGGCTACATGTGATCTCCTCTCCTTTACATTTGGCAGCGGTGCAAAGAGGTCGTAAATTCTGTCATTGTTTTCAATTTGTCCACTTGATTTGGATTTTTACATGTAATCTTCAGGTTTTGCCTAATTCCTCTTTCTATCCTTTGTATTTCCCCTTTTTATTGTATTGAGTTTTACTACATTCGTTTGTATATTCCCTCCACAATAATTGTCAGACCTTGGGGTTTAACTGGAGAGTCATTGATAGTGCTTGTCCTTGCTCTTTTCCTTCTCAGATTAGTTCTAGATCTATTACTTGCCCTTTTTGGTATGGTTAACCACTCTTCATCTTCTGTGGTTCCCCCCTAACTTCGCAATTGTGTGATCACTGAATACATCCTCAGTCGCAACTAATGAGAAAGCATTTTCTGTCTCAATTTCGGCAGTCTTTTCTACAATATCTGATGAGTCAATCCACACATCATACTTGGATGGCCAGTTGATGTAGTGAACTTTTACAAGTTTTACCCCATCAGAACTTTTTCGTCAAGGAGGATCGTTGACTTCTTCTGGCGCCAAACCACTAGCCTCTGAACTGAATCTTAGTAGTCTAATGAAGAAAATACACATTTAAGGGTAAAGAATATTGTGGCGGCCCCCGCCTTCAATCTCTACCTCTATGTCAGGATTCTTCCCATTCCCAGCTGGGGAATTTGATTCTTTATTATACCGGTACTTCATTTCTTACACATCAACTCTGTCAGGATTTTCGTCAGATGACATCTTTATCAATAATTTCCAAGCAGTCAAAGAAATTGGGTCTTAACTTTTATTTGCAAAGAGGCGGAGGAAGCTACAATTAATTATTTATGTTCATTTCGTCAAATATATGACTATGATGGAGGTGCACCATTTAAGAAAGACAAGTGTTTAATGACTCAGATTTTAGTTTCAAGACAAAAAGAAAAATGGTCAACTTTTGTTAACACTTATAATATTTACATTTTACAACATATTTATATTGCCACTGTCATAATGTCTTGTGCTCATAGTTATACCAATTCATATAATTCATTTTAGTATTGTTCTTATATTTATCCTAATACATGTAACTTCTAAACTTCAAGGGTAATGATTCATTCATAATTTAACATGAGCTAGGTAAGAACTATGGAAGTTGCCCATTTCTTCTAATATACAGCATCATAGGGGAAGAGGTGGACTTAAAAATATTCCCGCGTTTAAAAGCAATACATTTCAATTCCAGCGTCTAAAGTTTGACTTCGTTTAGTTCCTTCATATTAAAGTTCCAGCGTCCAGTATAGTATTATTGACCGCTTTGAGAGAAATAGTTGTTTTTATACGCTCGCCGAGGGCAATAGCACAATTGTAACCTTCCCTTGAGCGTATAAAAACAACTATTTCTCGAATATTAAAGCAGTCATTAATACTTTTATATGCCGAAGAGTCAACTTACCAATCAACTGGTAGAACAGGTAGATTTCCGTAAAAAACTCCGTAACTCAACTGGTAGAATAGGTAGAACTCCGTAGAAAATAACTCCATAAAACTATTTGTTAAAAATGTTTACAGTACAGTTGTTAAAGTGATATGTAGAGGCTTGATATCTTCATCTTCATGTTGGTGGCATTCCTTCTCCATAGCGACAAAGTGCTTCAGAAAAATGCTGAGTGATAAATGAAGTCCTGGGGGGCACACCTGCAAAGTGAATAGTACTGTATTTTTGCTGATTACAATTCATAATTATTTCTTTACATCTATGCCTATAACCCTCACTGTAGTTGGAATGAATCTCTATTGCCCTCGCCCTCTTCTCAGTATATGGCCATTGATGGTTTGATGGCAACAGGAGAAGCTGATGACCCGATGCAGGGCAAAGGTCTTCCCAGGACCCAGGGGTGAAGGGGAGCGAATACGTCCAACGCAAAACATCTCCAAACTCAAATTAAATAGCAGACTGTGAAACTCTTTTGTGCTCGTATTTCTTTTAATCCTGTCTATTTTCTTCTTCCCCAAACCACTTGCATTTAGGAATGTAGTCGTTGCTCTGTCAAGAAATGTCAATCTCCTATATAACAGGGCAACGAACTGCATCCTACAATGCGGCGCACGATGAGGTCCGCGCCTGGCATTCCTGGGTGTTCTAGTTCTTCTGGTCAATGTCAATCTCCTATATAACAGGGCAACGAACTGCATCCTACAATGCGGCGCACGATGAGGTCCGCGCCTGGCATTCCTGGGTGTTCTAGTTCTTCTGGTCAATGTCAATCTCCTATTTAACAGGGCAACGAGCTGCATCCTACAATGCGGCGCATGATTAGGTCCACGCCTGGCATTCCTGGGTGTTCTAGTTCTTCTGGTCAATGTCAATCTCCTATATAACAGGGCAACGAACTGCATCCTACAATGCCGTGCACGATGAGGTCCACGCCTGGCATTCCTGGGTGTTCTAGTTCTTCTGGTCAATGTCAATCTCCTATATAACAGGGCAACGAGCTGCACCTACAATGCGGCGCACGATGAGGTCCACGCCTGGCATTCCTGGGTGTTCTTGTTCTTCTGGTTGGGGCGAAAAAGACGCTCGACCTCTTGGTCGAGCCCCACTGCCGAATGAAGTGCCTCAATACAGTTGAGCACGTTGGTGTTGAAATCTTCATCCTTGTCTGCCTGGGCATGTACAATATGAAATTAACAAGATATATCTGTATTTGTTCCAGTAATCTGTACAATATTTCTGCCTGATATCTAACCTGTTTATACATGTTTATATAGTTGATAGTTATAATTACACAATAATTAAAATTCTTTTTTTACCAGCCGATTTTACTGTTCATGACGGTCTTCATCAAAATTTAATGTCAAAACTGTCTGCACCTTCCCTCTCTTTTCCCTACCATGAACATGATAGAAGGTCTCTGTCACTACGGTTATTGACACTAGTTTCACACGTCCAATTTCAGTTGCTGCTCGGCTTAAACATTGTCATTTCTTCGAGATCTGGGGTAGATCTTGGGTCATCTGAGGTAGGTTAATGTCGGTCAACGGAAGCAACCGGGAAAGGTTGTGGGTTGTCTGGAAAGTCTGAGAAATCGTCTCCTGTAGACAAGGATAATTTCATACAAATACTTCAAAGAAAGTACCAAAAGAGGAGTACCAGGTCCTGGACTACTGTCCTCTGGGTCCATCGGTATATCACTCATCATTATGTTAAATGACAGAGGACTTCAAACACTCCCTGGTGGTAACCCATTATTATGCGCTTTGTAAGTTCTGAAAGGTTCATGCTTTTGGATGAGTTTCTATATACCTTCACATGTTGCTGTCGATTCCATTTAAATGCCAGTCCTTTTATCCAGAGTACCAAATGCTTTCTCGACATCAAAGAAAACTGCTATTGTGTGTTTGTTGCAATTCATGCTCTTTTGAATGTCATTTTCTAATTGAACAATATTCACATTTCTAATTGGACAACACACACTACGTATTTGATAGTAACATACCTAATTGTGTTTTCATCACAACCCTATTACCTTTAGTCCAGGATGCTGCCCCTTGCCAAAGAGGTCTCTGGTATTCTGTCGTACAAACGTGCACAGCGCCTGCACCTCCTCGAGGGAGAAATTTCCCCTGCGTTTCTGTTTTTCCCTGAAACAAAAAGATATTTCAAATAAATACAAACACAACTGATAAAATTGTTATACATATTTTGAGTTTACACCACTTTTTTGCCAAACCTATTTTTTTGTTATTACAAATAAATGTTAATCAAGCTTCTCACAATCATTCATTATTTAATTCCAATATAACATAACGGTGATTAGAAACATTGATATGAAGTGCTATTTCAGCTGGGCCCTGTTGGACGATTGGTGGAAATCCAGACTCTCTTTTTCACCAGTCGATGAACTCGTAGAAACCTTTTGTCCTTCACTGCGCATCATTCTGCGTTGAATTTGTGGTCTCCTCTGTTCCGTGAAGACTTTAGATGAACCCTTGTCTTATCAGCAGCCACATCGGCACAGGACTTCTGACCTACAGTTTGATTCCTATTCTGACCAATTCTATTCTGTAGATATTACAAGAGAGGTTGGGCGCCAGGAGACGTATTCCAAATCTATTGCGATGGACTCCATCTTGCCCAAGATGTTAATTGCCACTCATTGATGTTTGAGTTGTGAATGAATCCCCAGTTGTTCTGGTGAGCAGTTCTCTCCATCACATTAATAGATACTGATTGTTAAAAAGTAAATCGTACAATTCAGGATCTTAAAATGAAAATTAGATGCATAAACTGTAATAAAGTCACCAAAATCACAATAGCAATGATCAAAATTGACAAGGGGATTTTCCTTACCATGCAGTGTGTCCATGGCCCAGCTCTTTGATGAAGTCTTCCAGCAATCTATTCTTTTCGTCTCTGTTCTTATAGTCTCTATCATCCTTTGCATAGAAGCATGGGTGGGCCTCAAAAAGTCTACAATCTGGTCGTCTTCACCTTCTCCGCCCACATCTGCGCCAGCAATTTGATGTTGGAGCCCACCTCCGACCCAACATCATGCATCCACGTTTTTGGGGTCTTTTCTTTGACTTCCTTTTTAGACCCGTGGTTAACGATTTGTGCAGCGTGGGAACTCGTGTAGAAAAACCTCTCAAAATGTACAACGCCAGGCGCCTTGAGGACTCCGGCAGGGCCCCTTCCAGGAGCCATGGATTGCATGCACCTGTTGATCGGACAGAGCCTGTTTTGTACACACGTTGAAAAGTGTAAAACTGTAACAGGAGAGGCGACGCTTGTAAGCTGTATAAGAGCTCACCCCTGTTGGACTTGGCAAATATACATTTAGTTGCAAGTCAAACACTGTTGAATTGTTGGATGCTTCTTGTGTACAGTGTAGCTCTCTCTTGTCTGCTTGCCTGCTTGATATTTCTCGCTTCACAGTCACTTCCATTCTGTGACATTCATATTCCTTCCTGAGGGTTGATTTTTCAACTTCTGTGAAACGATTGTAGCTATCACCAAACCCACATTAGAGGTATTCATTTATTCAAAATAATTATCTGGAAATTTGCCACATATGAGATACAAAATGTAAAAAATACAGAAGAAAGTATTGCAGGAAATTTACAATTCATTGTGTAGAGTGGAATTTTTGTTGATTGTTGCAAGTATTTCCTTCAACACTTGCAACTTTTCTTTTTCAACATTGAGTCTTTGTTTTTTAATGCCGAGCTTCACCCTCTCAATCTCTATCTGTGTTCCGTCAGAAGAAGCAGGAGCTACAGAATACAATAAAATCAATTAACAATTGATCAGAGCCCTGTCTTACAAAGAGACGATATTAATCGCAACTTATTTGTACACATAAGAGATAGGAGCCAGAGCACTGCAAACATGCAACAGCTAGATCTCTTCCCTTTACAACTGGATGATGTTGTAAAGAGATAAATACCAGACCTGCTGGATCACACAACAAACGATAATTAAATGGCTTAATTATTCACCAATCACAGCCTTCTCATTGGCTCATACACACCTCTTTAAATCAACACAACACACTAAAAAGGTCAACCTTTGACCTGATTTAATCCTAGTATCTGTATCAGACTCGTTCAACTCAAATTCTCTAACGATCTGTACAACACACAGCACTTCAAACATCCGACAGGCACATGCGTTCTCCTGTACACGCAGTTAGACATACACATTATTCGCACTTGTAACCTTGGGAACTTTCTCTCACATCCTCTATCACAATCCTCCCATAAGGTAGCGAGCAATCTAAAGGCACAATGACATGGATAAGTGTCTGAATAGAACCAGACGTTGATTTTGTTCTTCAAGTTCTCAATCGCGCTATCTAAAGAAGATGTAAAAGTACCAATCACCATTCACACGTAACTACTGTAACTAATGTGTAACCAGACATGTATTACTGTAAGAATGAATCTGTCAGCCCATATTGTTCAGATGAACAAATAACAAGTAACACTTTATTAATAGATTTCAATTAACAGTGAGGCTTTCATGCTTAATTCATGTCGAAGTAATTCAAATCGAAAATGTATGCAATGCAATTACTAAGTATAAGAGTTCAAATGTACATTATATACAGATGTGTTGTCACTTTGTCCAACAACCAATAATTTACCTAAGTGATACTAGCTTAATTAATATATGTATAGTAGATGCAGTATTATGTTAAAGAGTTCTAGGGACAGGTTGTAGATGTAACAATAATAGATTACTAGCAACTAAATTCTACTCCAAAGTGTACCTTTTCTTTCCTAATAAAACATGCGAAGTAATTCTATTCTGGGCTAAACACAACATAGCCGCTTCAACTTAGGGTCAATCTAGGGTGACCAGCAGCCATCCAATAATCACTCCATTCCAAGTTCGAGTCCAAATGCTCAACTTCGTATCTTCTTATTGCCTATAGCATAATCAACATATAATATTCGTAGTCACCGCTCAACAGGAGTTTTCCTCACGGGTCTATCCACCCCTAGTCTCGACATGGTAGCTCGCTTTGTCGGCTATATCCATGCGACTTTCAATCCTTAGGTCTCTACAACAAGATAGCCTCGAATTTCCAATTCCTATACCTATCACAACTTCCAGAATTAACTATATCAGTTGTAAACGAGTCCAAATGCTCAACTACGTATCTTCTTATTGCCTATAGCATAATCAACATATAATATTCGTAGTCACCGCTCAACTGGAGTTTTCCTCACGGGTCTATCCACCCCTAGTCTCGACATGGTAGCTCGCTTTGTCGGCTATATCCATGCGACTTTCAATCCTTAGGTCTCTACAACAAGATAGCCTCGAATTTCCAATTCCTATACCTATCGCCAACTTCCAGAATTAACTAATCAGTTGTAAACGAGTCCAAATGTTCAACTGTGTATCTTCTTATTGCCTATAGCATAATCAACATATAATATTCGTAATCACCGCTCAACGGGAGTTTTCCTCACGGGTCTATCCACCCCTAGTCTCGACCAGATGAAGTGTTGCAGATGCACACGAAACGTCATGAACTTTTAGATTCCTTATTGACCACATTGCGAGACAAACGAATATCACTAGCGATATTATTTTCGATACTATATCCGCAATGAGTAATATATTTAGCATAATTGATTTCTCTTGGGTTTTCCCCTCCGGTATTTTCCTAATGTCTGCATCTCACCACACAGTGATTAGTGCCTTGCTATATTCACTCTGAACAACACCCTGGCCCCAGTAAGGCACGCTGTGCGTCTACTGTGGTGGCCGCCTCCGTTTTCAACCTCGACCTCTACGTCGGGATTGTTCTCATTCCCAGCTGGGGAATTTGATTCTTTGTATCTGTCAGGATTCTGACATCTTATTTATAATGTCCGAGCGGTTAAAGGAATTAGGTCTTATATTTTATTTGAAGAAACGGGGGAAGCTACAATACTTATTTATGTTCGTTTCGTCAAAATATACGACTATGACGGAGCACCATAGGGTTAGGGTTAGGGATGTATCGTCATATTTTTGACACGACTCACATGATCCTGTAGTACGCTTGTGGGGTACCCGCACATTGACCTTACATTCTTTCTTTTTCTTCAACAATGTATAACAACTGACAAATCTTGGAGGATGGATATCAGGTTTCATTTAGAAAAGATGTTATTCTCTTTATTGATATTGAACTCTTGTTAAACAAATTAGAATAATCATTGTAATTAAAAAGTTGGCCCTTGTAGATAGATATTTCTAAAATTCATATTGAAATCTCAATTAAACTAAAGACTTCCAAGAAGCCATTCCACAAGTTGCTGTTTTTCTGAGAAACTCTTGGGGCATGCGATAAGAAGCTAGCCTGCGAGTTGGCTGTCATTATTTTGTGTTGGTATATGACCATTGGTGGTTTGATGGCAACAGGAAAAGCTAACCCGATGCAGGGTAAAGGTCTTCCCAGGACCTAGGGGTGAGGGGAGCGAATACGTCCAATGCAAAACATCTCCAAACTTAAAATAAATAGCAGACTGTGAAACTCTTTCGTGCTTGTATTTCTTTTAATCCTGTCCATTTTCTTCTCCCCCAAACCACTTGCGTTTAAGGATGCAGTCGTTGCCCTGTCAGGAAATATGTCAATCTCCTATATGACAGGGCAACGAGCTGCATCCTACAATGCGGCGCATGATTAGGTCCGTGCCTGGCATTCCTCGGCGTCTTTGTTCTCCTGGTTGGGGCGAAAGGACGCTCGACGCACGTTGGTGTCCAAATCATCCTGATTGTCTGCCTGGGCACGATATGATGGCTAATCTGAAATTAACAAGATATCTCTGTATTTGTTCCAGTAATCTGTACAATATTTCTGCCTGATATCTATCCTGTTTATGCATGTCTTTATATTCATTAGTTATAAATACACGATAATTAAAAAATTACCAGCTGATTTTACTCTTCATAACAGTTTTCATCAAAATTGAATGTCTCAATTGTCTCCACCTTCCTTCTCTTTTCCTTACAATGAACATAATAGAAGGTCTCTGTCACTACGGTTATTGACACTAATTTGGATGTGCCAGTCATTAGTGAGTCCAGATCTGATGCTAGTTTCCGGAACTTTACCTCATGGGTTAGTTGGGCTGATGTTGCTCCTCCACTCGTTAAGTCACGAGCCTGCAGCAACGTCTCTGAGCGATGTCTTAATGTTGATCGAGCACATTGATCTGAAGAAACTTGGGCTTTGTGCATAAGCACTGTTACTAGTGGCTTGTTAAAAAAAGACAGATCAGATATGCCATTAGTTTATTTTGGCTGAAAAAGGGGGATGTTGAATACTTGTCCGTCCAATTATATCATATTTTAGTAACAGTGTGGCCAAATTAGGCGTGGGGGGGGGGGGGTGGTGGTTGCTACAGAATATTTTAAATACATTCCTGCATATAAGGAAAGAACACCCACTGCTATATATTTCTTATTTTTCTTTTTCTGGGCTGCCAAAGGAGGGGGGGGGGGGAGAGGGCATATGCATAACAAAAGGGAGGCTTGATTTTTAATCTATTTATTACTTGATTGAGATATTTTGGATGTGTGTTGCAACTTAATAAATTTTAACATACACATATTGTATTGTACACATTTTTAAAATTACAGTCCACTTCAATTATTAGGAGGATTTCAGGACCAAGCCAATTTATAAACAAAATTTTGTTTTTCTGAACACATAGACACATGTGCGCAGGTTTGAATTCGGAATTGGGAAAACTGCCTCGTTTTAATGAGATCTTGTTGTATCAGCGCTCGTTATAATTGAAGTAGACTGTATATACTTCTCTTGAGAACCTATCATGATCGTATGAATAAAGTATAAAGTGAAAATCCATTTTAAGTTAGTTATGAAACACATTTTATTATAAAAAATATAATTGCTCAGAAATTTGTTATCCTCGAACATGTAATGTAGATAATTAATACATATATAAAGAGATCTGATGTAAGGAAATACCTGATATAAAAGCTAATTTCTTTGGTCAAAATGAAATCAATTTGCTTTGTTTTGTATTGACTACTGATATAACAAGATACCTGGTACATGTAAAACAAGCAAACTTTGTCCAGTTCCAAGGACCTCATTTTGGGATTTTCCACTGAAGGCTTATATTACGCGACTTCGTTGACGTGGCTGAAGAACCGTGAAGAACGCGATGTCGTCGCCGACGCTCGTGATGATGATGAATGTAGATGGAGAAACTCTCAGGCGAGGCGAGAAGAGAAGATAAGAGATGTGTGGCGCTCGATGACGAAAGCAGTGAGTCGCTTGATGTCAGAGACCAAGGAAGAAATGACGAAAACAAAGTCGGTGCCGCTGCGAAGCAGGGAGTCGCTCGATGAGTCGGATGAGCCGAATTTTGATTGAAGTGTGGTTCATCAGAGCTGCGGTGAATCGAACTCGATGATGAACTGTTCAGACGAGCTATGTGAGTCGTGCTCGTGTGGGGTGATGAATTGATGTGAAGGTCATCAGAGCTGCGGTGAATTGAACTCGATGATGAACTGTTCAGACGAGCTATGTGAGTCGTGCTCGTGTAGGGTGAAGAATTGATGTGAAGTTCATCAGAGCTGCGGTGAATCGAACTCGATGATGAACTGTTCAGACGAGCTATGTGAGTCGTGCTCGTGTAGGGTGAAGAATCTACCAGAGCGAAGATACTGGCAGCTCCCAGCGGAGAATCAAGGGGCCATGTCGGGTCTTGATTTAAACTGTTCCACTGGAAGACTGCCAACCCGCTGGAGACGGCAGAAAAAGTTGACGTGCCATGCAAGAGGTGATAGGCACGGTAGAATAATAAGTCTGGAGAGAAAATGATGGAGCGTGTGACTCAACTGAAGGTGGATGCAGGAGAGAAGATTGATGACCGTCTTTAATCGACTGTTCTAAGTCGGGGATAATTTAGACTTGAGAGTTGCAGTTCATGAGCTATACTGATTCACTGAACTGAAGTTGAAGTCCAAAAGTTTGTTGAAGATTGATTACTAAAAAAATATGGTCGCCAAAAAGTAATCAATGAAAGGTTGACGTATTGTTGAAGTGAAAATTGCTCAGGAAAATAAAATTTCCAAATAAACGTAATAAAACGTAGAGGTCTATAGGAGATCAACTGAAGCATGTAAAATAAGTGAAATTAAGTAAAGTACAACTGAGCTCAAAATCAGACAAAAAAAATGAACCTTTCCAGTCGAAGGTTAAAAAGCGACTGACTAGCCAAAGCCAAAAAATTAACTTTAGCCCCAAGGGATTGGCCAATATAAAGAGCCAATCAAAGAAGAGAAAAAACTGACCAATGGCAGCAAACTTTTACAATTACCAATAAAACCAAGAATGACAAAACACACACTATTTGTGCTACTGGAGTCAACTAGAATACTATCTTAATAAAACTTCCAGATTTAAAATTATTATTGAATTGAAGAATATAGAGCAATATAAAAATGTAATTATCACCCAAGCAATCATTTTGAATATTATTAAACTTTAAGTGACACAAAATGGCAAAAATACATTACTAAATATACAAAACACACCTATCAAATGGGATCAGCACGCATAACACAATAAATTTACAACAGCCACGCGCAAGCATACTGACGAATTTGCATACCATTGTGACGTCAACAGTACAAAAGCGCGTCTAAAAATAAATAAAGAATGCGGACGCATGCCAATGAAAAGGGATACCCGGGATAGGTTTGCTACCCTGGACGAGAAGATGGGTCATCTATCTCTTCAGGGGAAAGAGATCCATGGCAAAACTGGCATACAGGTTAAAGCTGCGAGTAACTACATCCATATCAAGTGTGTGAACAAAGCAGTGTGGCAATACGCTGTATCCTTTGACCCGCCGATCAAGAGCAAGAAGATCAGATTGCGAATGGTCTTCGATCACTCGGATGTAATCGGTAAAGTCAGAGCATTTGATGGAGCGGTCCTCTTCCTACCTCACAAACTTCCTCAAAAGGTGACACTGTTTGAAAGTATTCGGCTGTATGATCAAGAAACTATCGCCATCAAGATTATTCTGGTAAAGGAAATCAATCCACAGGAATGCACGCAAATCTACAACATCATCTTCAGAAAGGTGAAGGAACTATAACTTATTTACACAGTAGAATGTTGAACCGCTACAGGTCTGCCAGTTGACTTGGTTTTGGGGGGCCTCCCACCCTTAGCTGGTATCATTAGGTTACATGTAGTGCAGGCCTCCTCCGTTCGTTTGTGTTTCGTCCAATCATTTTTCGGTTTCCAGTCATTGATTTTGTTGCGCCTATTGGAATTACTTAGCTTGCAATAGCATTTATGACAGAAAGATTTGGGGTGAATTCCATGATCATCATTTCAAAAATTAAAATCAGAATTGTCCCACAAATGTTGGTAATTACAAACAAAATAAGAATATCCAGAGCTGATTAGCCTACCCCCACAAAACCTACACAATTTGCTGAGAGCAAGCTTATGGGCGTCCAACCCACTCATCTTCCCCACACGCACACGTACGTAAACAAAAAAGTGACCCTACTTTGACGGCAAATTCTGATGAAAAAAAAAATGAAAGCTATAATCTAAGTTTATAAACTATTAACTCAGTATTAAAAAAACTTAATACACCAATAGATAGTACAGAAAAACTCAAATAAGAATATAGCTGAGGTTTGAAATGAAATGAATGAATGAATGATAATTTATGTACTTAAATGACTCTTGTAACTCTCCCCTCGTACGTGAACTGAAGGTCCGACGTACGAAGGGATTACTTAATTTTTATCATTCGCCGGGGCCCCTGGGGAACCTCTTACTCATGCATATTCATCGTTTGTTCTGACCTCTTAGCCAATCATTTCTCTTTTATCCATGCTTCTCTAAAGCTGGAACCTCCTCACGTCGTCCCTAGCAACCTCAAAAATTTAAATGCCTCGCCAAATGAAGTGCGCCTCGCACGCTAAAAGCAGAGACAATGTAAACAATGTAGCGCTGCACTAAGCTGACGTACGTCTATGGCGCGCGCACGTACGTGTACAGCAATTTAAAGTTGAACTCCCTTAAGCGATGTTCCCTTGTATATGTTAAATTCCTTTTGAACATGGAAGACCAGTCAATATTTCTTTGTAGTATATTTTCCCAAAAAAGACAGCACCTGTTGTTGTTGAATGTATGTTTAAAAGATATCAGGTTGTAGAAACGTTTGCTGCTTACGTCACTGATAGGTAATGACACTCTTCCAAATTTAAAATAAGGAATTCCAAGAGGGTGAATATAATATCCTGGTTTAGTTTCTTCCTTGGTAAGATCACTGAACCATATCTTTGGAATAGCTTTCTTCAAATTAGTATAATCGAATAAAAGATTTTGCTTGCTTTTTGGGCCCATTTGGTAAAGATTTGTGCAGCGCAAGACCTCTCAAAATTTACAATGTGTACGTGACTTGCCGAGTGTGAAACGATCAAAGTCTTCTTCAAGGTGAGAGTTCTTGAAGAACGTAGATGTTGGCTCATGTTTGGACAATCTGACCTGCTTGAACTTTGTCAAGTCCACTTGTCGCCCTGATTCAGATTCCCTGCATTTCGATGTGCCCAAGTCGGTCTAGTACGTCTGAGGTCTGTACATCGATCTGTCACAATTAATGTAGGGGCCAGGAGTTTCACACTTTGCCTCTTTGATGATATCTGTGAGTTGACATGGATGTAGTATTTCTTCTTGGCGAGAGATACACTTCTCGATTAACAGAGTGCATACTGTCTCCTTCGTTCTGGCCATGAGAAGGCTCAAAGTAGTGGATATAGTGACGACTTCCATATTCTTTGATGATGACAAGAAGCTCTGCAGCATAGAAGGAACAATCGAGTTGTGATTCTGACCGGAGCAACTATCACAAAAGAAATTAACAGTTTTTTTCCCATTCTCATTCAAATCTGGCAAGTATATGCCTGATGTATGTAAAGGTCTTACAGCCTCCTCTTGTAGAACAACACCGTTGAATTGTGGGATGCATCTTGTGTAGCTCTCGATCTCTTTACTTGCCTGCTTGATATTTCTCACTTCAGTCACTTTCCTTCTGTGACATTCATATTCCTCCTGTGGGTTTATTTTTTAACTTCCGTGAAATAATTGTAGCTATCACCAAACCCACATTAGAAGTACTCATTTATTCAAACAATTATCTGGAAATTTGCCAGATATGAGTACACAATGGAAAAAATACAGTTGAAAGTATTGAGGGAAATCCACAATTCATTTTGTAGAGTGGAATTTTGCTTGATTGTTGCAATTTCCTTCAACATTGAGTCTTTCTTTTTCAAAATTTAGTCTTTGGCGTTTGATGTCCAGCTTCACCCTCTCAATTTCTATCTTTGTTCCGATAGAAGTAGCAGGAGCAAAGGGAGGAGGGTTGGGCTGAGGTACACGTCCCACTGAACCTGGTGTTTGGAAGCAAGGAACAGAGGTGAAAGTGGGAGGAAGACGAGTAGGAGCATCTTGAGGTTTACCAAGGTTTCAAGCCGTCACTCAGTTGCCGATTTCCCTGTGTTGCGCTCGACTGCGATGGCTTAACTTGAAGGGAATGAATGCTCTGGTTGACATCGAATGAATGGCTCGATCAGCTTGGTACGAGTACGTCGGTCATCGATTGGATGTTGGACAGGTTCTGATGTCCTTCGAGTTTCACTATAACTGCCACTTAAATGAGGGTACCAACGTAAAACGGATGATGTTGAATATGAAACTGTAGACAAACAATAATGCACAGAATACAATAAAATTAATTAATCAGATCAACGTAGGATCTATGAATAGTCTAGATCTATACAAGTTATGTAACAAATCACTTGAAAATCTATCTACTGATATATTATACTGCATATAATAACAAATGTAAATTCTACATCTCAACTTCCTGACATTGATGAAGTAGCTCTGATCTATGGATCATAAGCTACGATTTATTACTTCTTAATGCTACAAAGGAACAAAGAACAGCACTTACCGGTATGTTTACTCAGAGTATGTCTCAAGTGGTTGTACCAGTCAGTATAGCAGTTCTTCATCTACCGTTCCAATGCAGCAAGACCAATGGCGCCCTCTTGTGGTAGGAGCTTGTAAGAGCTTGTAGGAGGGTGGGGGCAATCCCTACTACATTGACTTGACCGAGTAGTTAGACAATCTAACAATAATATATCTCTTGACTCTTAAAACTAAACATTAACTTTATGATTAAATAATTCTTTGAAACTTTCTTTGTCATGACTCACCTCGTTGGCTGGACATTATCACTTTAGGCAGCTAAGTTATCAAAGAAGAGGGCAAACCGAACGAAGTACCTCTTATCGAACCACAAATCAAAAGCCTAATGAATTAAGAACATCGCGTTGCTAAAGTTGCGCGCATGAATAGGCAGCTATTAAAGCATAGCGCATACACGCGCATCCTAATTAGGGGCACATGTACAGGTTTATCAAAACAATTGTTGTCAATTTGTTTCCTCACGCTGACAAACTTCTTTCAAGCATCTTCATTGCCACTACTTCTGGCTTTGATGTACAGTTTTTTTTTCTTGCTGCAGAGTCGTTTTAGCTTTTGGGTAAACCAAGGAGTAGTTGAACGCCCTTTGAGGAGCTTGTGGGGTACAAAATCAGCAACAATTTTATTTATTGCATCTCTGAACCATGACCAATTCTCTTCCACACTCTTCTTATCAGGTGTTTCAGCAAAGAAGTTGTCTCTCATGCCAGCAGTCTTTTGTTTCAGATCCTCGTTTTCAACCTTCCTCCAGAGTGGTACATTACGAGGTGGTTTTGAAGAAAGCCTTACTTTATTGGACATATCGGCTAAGATGATGCCGTGATCACTAATTCCCGCACTAGGTCTTACATTACAGAGCTGCCAACTAGTACGGATTTCCCGTAATTGGTACGGAAATTAATGACCATTACGGCAGTACGGAATGTTGTCTAAAAATTACGGATTTTTTTTTTTTTTTTTTTTTTTTTTTTTTTTTTGCGCATAGGGATCTATCGTAGCAAGTGCTGTACAGTATGGTGGCCATCCAGCACTCGCTGCATGAGACAGATGGAAAATTATCAAGTATTCTTTTAATAGAATCCAATTTTTCATTGAAAACTTATGTGTTGTGATGAACTGAAAATCAATATTTAGCAACTTTGTGGGAGTAAAATCACAACAAATTTCAGATAATCATGCGCGCATGCGTCCGCTTGCCATTCTTTTAAGATTCATGGCGCCGCATAGGAAATTACTGATTTATTCCCCAAATTACTGATTTTGAGCCTTATGGTTACTGATTTTCTGTTCTGGAGGTTGGCAGCTCTGACATTAGTCAATAATGATGGGTCAGGGTTAGAAGTAGGTTGAGTGTATTTCCTGTCCCATTTTGGTCTCTTCTGGTCTTGAAAGTCACAGTTTGCGTGAGATGGTTGTCATTAATAATCTGGAAAAGCGAGGACTGGAGGTTACCGCTTGGTACGATGAACTCTGGGTCTTTCCAACTAAGGTTTGGTACGTTGAAGTCTCCTCCCAGGATGATGTAGGGGGACATAGTAACATTCATGATCTTAGACAGGCTCTCTCCTAGGTTCAAAATAGGATTAAGGTTCATGGTTTTAGGGATATCTTGGTTGGGTAGAGATCGATGCTTGGCACCACAGGAGCTCCGTATTTTCCGCTGCAAGATCAGTACGCTCAAAACAAGGGGTGGATGGTTTTGTTTATGGCAACAAATACACCACCTCCATGTGTATTTCTATCCTTTCCTAATACTTGTAGGTGGTCTGGGAAAATTTCTGATGTGAGGATGTCTTTCTCCAGCCAAGATTCGGTGCCAATCAAAATATCTGGTTGTTCGATGTCAATGAACGTTGCAATCAAGGCTGCTTTGCCTTTGATGCTCCTACAGATAACAACGGACACCTTCAGGTTATCTACATTTTTGTTGTTACGACTGGCTTGGCGCTTGGTCTTAGTATTTGGTGGAGGGCGTGGTTGCAGTACCTTGTTGATAAAACTACTGGTGGTAGGGTTGGAGGTGCTATCTGCGTTAGATTTACCAAACTTGCCTACAACTGTCCACTCGTTACCTATTCTCTTGATCGTGATCGGTGCGGTAGCTTTGTTTGCAGTTTGATTCACACACTTTCATGTATCGCCATGTCTAGAAAGTTTCATGGGAGCAACCGGCTCATTTTTAATTATTTCTCCAGTTTTACATTCTGTGGACTTGCTACATCTCGAAATCTTGTTTACTCTGTGCCAAGGCCAAGGGGGCTCAACAGGATCATTTCCACTCTCATCGGATGAGGAATTAAAGGCTTTCAAAGGGATTGCTCAAGTCGAGGCTATATAGAAGCAAAGTCACTGGCAGGGTAAAAAATTGAGCTTGCAAGGTTTGTTATGTTGCAGGCAAGGCACAACCATATCGCATCTGGGTGTACATTAGGAAATTTCACTTCTACATTTGAGGTGTCGCTGCAATTTAAGTGAAACCACGCCGTACAGTTTGTACACTGTATACCAGTTGATTTAACAGCATATTCACACAGGCCGCAAGGATATTTTGGCTTACGGCCTCTTCTACCTCGGTGTCTGGTAGTACTACCAGCACTAGTACTAGTAGATCTACATGTAGGTCTAGTAGTAGTAGGACTACTAGTGTTACTTAAATCAGCAACTTTAGTTGTTGTTGATGACGATGGGCCTGGATTCAGGCTAATATCTCCAGCTAATAAATTCACTAAAACGAACAAGGGAAGGCGTCCTCAAGGGAGGCCCAAAAAGGGGTGTTGAGTCCTCTACCTGGGTATGGCTTTGTGGCACACGAAAACAAAATGATGTGGGCATTTGACAGGGTAACCTGATCAGGAGTATCATGACTTTGAGTTTGATTTAGGGTAAAGTTTGATAAGAATGCATTTGGAGATGGCTCGTCAAAAAATGTATCGAAAAAAGGAATAATCCTACTGTACTTGATCCTCGTCTGGTGCTCATACATTCCTTGTATAGACAAACTTGGCATTATTGGACAAACCTAACAATTGGATAAACCTAACAATTATAGAGCTTGGTCTTGTTTCACTATTCGCCAGCAGTTTAAGGATATGAAACCCGCGGCACACTACTCACAAGAGCTCTAACAAGCCAAGCTTATACAGAGCCTACAAGTAAAATAATGCCGCGTATGTACCACTCACCCAATCGATTCAAGAACAAATTATGATTAACCTAAAACAGAAAAAATAAAAACAATAAATAGGCCTACCAAATTGTTAACTTTAAAATATTATCAGCACTCAAACACACCCAACGCACATATCAATACAAAGCGTAATACATCTACAAAATGCAAACATGCATATATATCTTTACAAATCCAGTAATATAATTATTTATATTATTTCATATTAATAGTAACATAAAATGTGCATATTCCTCTTGTGTTGATCCAATGAAGTAGCTTTGATCTATAGATCATAAACTACAAATAAGTAAATCTTACAACTACAAAAGAACAGAGAACCGCACTTACCGATAGGTTTACCAAGAGTTTTTCTCCAGCAAGTGTAACAGTCAGTTCAGCAGTTCTTCAACTCAGCTGCACAAACTTCCAGATAATAACAATAATAATAATACACTATTTATAGGGCACATAATAAACAAAGCCTCTCTATCAACAAATACAGATCTTTTAACTACTAAAATGACTAACTTTGATAAAAATGACTAACTTGTCAATTAAAGCTGGCGGCAGCCACAGTCCTTTATCGTAAGGGCTACACGTGATCTCCTCTCCCTCGCGTTTGGCAGCGGTGCAAAGAGGACGTAAAGTCTGTCATTGTTTTCAATTTGTCCGCTTGATTTTGATTTTTACGTGTAATCTTTAGGTTTTGCCTTCCTCTTCCCAACTAACAATTGGACGTTTCCTGAACGTTCTAAAAACGTTCCAAGTTGGTTTTTGGACGTTTTGTGAAAACGTTTTTTGGACGTCAAAATGTGGTAGGTTTTCGACGTATTTAAAACGTTTTATTGGACGTTTTAAAAACGTGTTTTAAACGTTAAAAGAACCAAAAAAAAACCTTTAAAAACCTTTCAGACATTCGAAAAGTCCAAAAACCTTTTGAAAACGTTCTAAATATATTGTTGACGTTGTTAAAAACGTTTGGAACGTTCTTAAAACGTTTTTAAAACGTTAAAATGCACTACAAACGTTTTAAGAACGTCTAGAAAACCTTTTAAAACACGTCTGGAACGTTTATAAAACGTTTTCTAAACGTCCAAATGTTCTACAAACGTTTTAAGAACGTCTAGAAAACCTTTTAAAACACGTCTGGAACGTTTATAAAACGTTTTCTAAACGTCCAAATGTTCTACAAACGTTTAAAACACGTCTGGAACGTTTATAGAACGTTTTCTAAACGTCCAAATGGTCTACAAACGTTTTAAGAACGTTTAAAAAACCTTTTAAAACACGTCTAAAACGTTCATAAAACGTTTTAGGAGATTGTTCAGAAAACCTTTATAGAATGTCTGAAAATGTCTCGGGCGTTGAAAGAATGCGCAACAAACATTTAAGAACGTCCTGCAAAAGTGTTAAGAATGTTCAACAAATACAAATGGTATATGAAATAAATACTGGGTCACACATTTGATCGATTTCAGGATTTTATTATCAAACATAAATAAATGTTCAAAGACTTGGTAATAATAGTACATGTATTTCAAGGTTACTTATAAAAAGATACAATGTTCTCTGTAGGTTTCCGTGGTGATAAAGTATTCACAACTGAAAGTTTTCATAACACCATGTGGTATACGAACATCCAATAGACGTCTATTTCAGGCTGGTGATAGACAAGTGATATCACAAGGAGAAAATCTAGAGAAATACGGTTGAAAAATTGGCGTAAAATAGACTTAAATAAGATTATAAACAGCCAACAGAAATTTGGTTGGGATGGTCTATTTGAAACCACAGATACAATGGTTATTTACAAGAAAAAAATGTACAAGATGACGATATGTCATTATAGTAAGTGGCAAGTATGAATACTCAATATTACCAATCTATTAATAAAAAAGGCAAGTCTATGAATATATCTAGTGTAAAAAAATTGGCAGCACACATATTGCATTTTTGGTTACAGCATACTCAACAAAAGTAACTTGAGTGATTTATAGAACCCGTAATTTCTTTGATTCCTGAAAAGATGTTGTTAATTCGTACCGAAAACATGTACCAACTAAATGACAAAAAAAACTGGGCATAATTGGTGTGATTGACCTCTGGTAAAACCTTAACGAGAACTGTATAGTATTACCATTTACTATATTGTCCTTTTGATCCCCAACAGATGTTGTAGTCAGGTCCAGATTTGTGCTATAAACGAGTTTTATCAGAAGCCAGCATTAGAACTTTCATCTTCCATGAAATACAAAATCCATCATATAACATAGTAACAATCAACACATAATTATTTACATTAATGAGATACAATTTGAAGATATGTCATATAACTGGCAAGTATGAAAACTTAAATTTACCAATCTATACATAGGAAAGGCAAGACTATAAATATATCTAGTGTCATGAATTTGGCAGCACACGCATAGCATTTTTGGTTACAGCATACTCAACAAAAGTAACTCAAGTGATTTACGGAACCCGTAATTTCCTCTTTGATTCCTGAAATATGTTGTTAATTTGTACTGAAAACATGTACCAACTAAATGACAAAGAAAACTTGGCATAATTGGTGTGATTGACCTCTGGTAAAACCTTAACGAGAACTGTATAGTTTTACCATTTACTATATCGTCCTCTTGATCCCACACAGATTTTGTAGTCGGGTCCAGATTTGTGCTATAAACGAGTTTTATCAGAAGCCAGCATTAGAACTTTCATCTTCCATGAAAAACAAAATCCATCATAATCAACACATAGTTATTTACATTAATGAGATACAAGTTGAAAATATGTCATATAACTGGCAAGTATGAAAACTCAAATCTACCGGGCTATTTAGAGAAAAGGCAAGACTATAAATATATCTAGTGTTAAGAATTTGGCAGCACATATGTAGCATTTTGGTTACAGCACACTCAACAAAAGTAACTTGAGTGATTTATAGAACCTGTAATTTCCTCTTTGATTCCTGAAAGATGTTGTTAATTCATACTGAAAACATGTACCAACTAAATGACAAAGAAAACTTGGCATAATTGATGTGATTGACCTCCGGTAAAACCTTTATGAGAACTGTATATGTCTCAAATACCATTTAATATATTGTCCTTTTGATCCACCAAAGATTTTGTAGTTAGGTCCAGATTTGTTCTATAAATGAGTTTTATCAGAAGCCAGTATGTAACTACATAGCGAATCGAGAACAGATGTCATCAGCGTTTATCCTTTTTAATTCTCCATGACACCCTCCTCCTCGTCTTCAGTGGCATCTGCAACAGCAGCAACATCTTTGGCAACATCTTCGGCAGCGACAGCTGGAACTCTAGCCCCATCGGTATCAGGTTTCTGCAAATCAGAGCAAACAACCTTTATTTATAAATTAAATGTTCATTTCAACTAAACCATAAAAAAACTAGGGGGCATGATGTTCCCCCTCCCTAAAAACAGCGCCTATACAAGCTCATTTGGTGACAAACTGGCATAATGTAAATTATGAACCAAAATTATATCTGAAGAGGCTGCACATAAGTAAATATTATTGCCTGTCCACAAAATATTAAGTCTCGAGACCAATGCCTAAAAACTGACGTCTGGATAAGCTAGGGTGGCAGTGAGGTGAATCCGGCCACCCCTATCAACAAGGGCAAAACTGGACTAATGATGTGCTTCATGTACAATATTGTTTTACAGATATTGGGTCTATCCCTTTAAAAGGGAACATACACGTAACACCAGAATTTTCACTCATTCAATCAAAAGATAACTTTGAAATACACATTTTTTTAATGTCCAAACAAAAATTGGTCAAAAAAGGCTGAATGCCCTTTGAAATAGTAAATTGATCTGATATTCTCTTGCAACATATTTTTGTATTTTGATAGAAATCCACATAATATAAAGAGAAAAAAATAAAAAATAAAAACACAAACAAAAGTAAAAGGAATTTACCTTCCATTTCTTTCCTCCTGGAAGAAATGGGGTTCGCTTGAGAAAGTCCCCTACGACTTCTTCAATCTCAATCTCTTTGGCGCCCTGGTCGGTCTTCATGCAGGCTCCTGAAAGACGTAAGTGCAGACGCCATGGATCATTATATTAAAATTATTTTTGATGACACATTAAAATAAGACGATACAGATTACACACCTTAAATGACAAATGGGTCATTCCATGGCAATTCGGACAATCAATATCATTACACTCCTCTCAAATGTATTAGGGGAAAATGGTATGTCGGTTCCCATGTTATGGCCCACCCCTTTTTTTGTTTTGCAAAAATGGGCATTTTTGTATGAAGAAATACATGGATACACATCTGCACACTCTCACATAAGTAATTCCTTGTTCAGATGGGCATAAAACATAACTACTCCTTAGAGGCCAAATTCAACAGCTACCTTACAAGCAGAAAACAATGCTATTATGCGACTTCAAAGGCAGCAAGGTTGCTAGAGACCATTAATGTCCAATTGATCACCAATCATTGTAACTCATCGGGTGAATCCAGAAACATATAAAATAAAATTGAAATTGGCTAATCATATACTAATTGATTACTTACTGACAATGACGGGAACAAATCTTGTTGACTTCAGACCACGCTTCCCCTTCCTCCCATTCACGTTGAAATCTGACCAAAGATTATTTGACCCCAGCTTTTTCATGATACGCCGACTTGTTTGGGCAATATTGCCCCCGCCGACTAGACTCAGGTAGTTGATCTGAAAATAAAAGAACCATTATCAATTACAATGCCGTAGATTCTCACATAAATAGGAGCCAACCGTCTCATTTCCAGACATTATTATGAATGTTTCTCCGCTAAAACTTTCACCCTGATGCGGTAAATATTAATTTATCATTTGCAAAATTCACAGGCTTTCACTTTTTTTTTTAAACATGGCTATAAAGTAATCAAGGCATGTATAAATCAGAAACTCAGGATATTTCAGGTTTAGATAATTAAACCTGTACAAAAAGGAAAAACAAAGTCATTTGAATGGATGATCAAATAATGCCAAATTAGTATGCAAGTATTTTTAAACTTACCATTCTCTTCTTAAAATCAGACTCTACGAGTCTCATTTCGAGCAAGTCGAATTCACTCCCTGTCTTGAGCGGTTCCGCAAAGGGCTCCTGCAGGTCGGCAGGATCTGCCCGTAAACTCACTGATGATTTGGCAACCAGGTTTGCCAGCGTCTCCACTATCTGGGCCTGGACATCTTCCAGCTTCTGAAGTTTTTGAAGTACCTGCTGTTGAAAATTGTCTAGGAAAACAAAAGGAGTAAAAAAAAATACATTAACAAATTAGTTCATTTTGGTAGCTAAGAAGAGTATGTAATTTTAGTGTGACTGATATGTACGACAGCTTTTCAACTATCGCATTTCAGGAATACATCACCAAGCTGCAATGACAATACTTGTACAAAGCATCAGACAATGCAACACATACAGAAAGAATCTGAAAGCAATTTTGCAGAAAAATATACCCCTGCTTTTTTGATAAAAATAAATCAAAATTAAACACATCAAAAGAAAGTTTCCCCCTAAAAAACCCCATCAAATCTTCGAGTATAACAAATTATTCAAGTTGAAACCAAGCATTGGATATAGCTAGGGTTGTTAGGAAGCAGATTCTCGAAAATTAGTGACATCCGTGACTTAACGGCTGAATGATCACAACATGAACAAAAAATTACGTTTTTTTCTTGATTTTTCCACTGGAAGATTTGATGGGGCTCTTTAGGGGGGAACTTACTTTTGATGTTGTATTTATATTGACAACCTCTCTCTCTCTTATATCAGTGTAGCATCTTGGTAAAAAATAGTAAATTTTGTTTGTAGTTTAAATATGCTGTACTCCAAAATCTAATCAATTGACCTCCTATGAAATATACTATTAAGTTCTTGAGAAGAGATATTTTGTTTGTGAAATTCTCTACGTAAATACTTACTGTCCAAGGTTCTAGCTTTTGGTGTCGGCGGCTGGCTTTGGCGAGAAGTCGAAGGAGAGGGGAATGTAGTTGTAGATGGAGATGATCCCCTCTGGATTGGGCCCGTCGGGCTTAAGGGGACAAATCTGGCCATCATGGATGTTGTTGACAATTTGGGGAGAGGAAGTTCCTTAGTCTTCGACTTATCTGCCTTTCTCGGGCTTCTGCGAAGTGGCTCAGGGTCACACTCCATATCTGGAAAAACATCACAGACATTAGAAAAATATCAAGCAAGAAAAGAATTTTTGAAAAATGTTCAAGCTTTATGAATTCATTTTGAGTTCAACATGTTAATTTTCAATTTTGATGAATTGGTACATTATGCCCCCCCCCCCCCCTCCCTCCCCCAGGTGCTATTAGGGTTAAAACATCATCTAGCATCCTTCTAGCATATCAATTCAATTGCAGCGCAGCACTCGACAACAAAGGCAGTGGTCTACTGTACTCATACAAGTAGCGTATGTTGATGCACACCTAGAGATTGACAATGTCCAGGCCAAAAATGCTAACAAAATTCTTTATGCTGGTGATTCGTTGTGTTTATCAGCAGGGGTGGTATTCAGAAAACTCTCTTAACCCTAATAGCACCGGGGTATTTCAGACCTTGCTACCACCTTTGTTTTTGTTGTGTTTTTTTCGTAAAATTTATCATAGAACTATTTTGAAGCATAATTGTGCTATAATAAATTAATTTCAGCTAAAGAAAGTGAAAATAATCATATCTTTATGAATAAGGTGAGAAAACTCAATTTGCATTGAGTTTGTACACAAAATCACGTTTTTGAGCCATTTTCGTTTGGACGAGCGTGTATAAAAGGCCGTGCAGCATCATAACGGTATTCCTGATTTTCGCGAAAATGGTGTCAAAAGATGCGCAAGACTTGAAAGTAAAAAGTCAGCGAGCAGCGCGGTCAAAAAAAATTGCGCGGCGGAATGGTCGCGAACAATCTCGAGGGGGGGGGGGGGGGCCATTATGCCCCCCCCAGGTGCTATTAGGGTTAAGTTAGCACTTAAAGTGGTACTCCAGGCTGAAATTGGGATGTTATGTAAAGTAGAGTAAAATTTAACAAGAACACTATTAATTTCATCAAAATTGGATGAAAGGGTAAAAAAAAAAAAAAAATCCACTTAGACATTTTTTCTAAAGTCTTTATTTTGTTTTTCTTATTTTGTTTTCTTGTTCAATTTCAATTCAACACGGACATAGGCAGACCACCCCCCCCTTTTTTTGTTCATTTGATAGGGGGCTGGGGCGCAAGCCCCCTCCCCCTATTATTATTTATTTTATTATTTTTTTTAATTTGATAATTCTATATAACACGGACATAAGCGGACCCTGCAGGGGGGGGGGGGTCGTGGGCAAGCCCCCCTCTCCCTTTTTATTTATTTTTTTATTTATTTAATTATTTTTTTATTTGATAATTCTATTAAACACGCCCCAGCTTGCGCCCGAGCCCCTTTCAAATGAACAAACAAAAAAGGGGGTCTGCCTATCAAATGATAGGCAGACCCCCCCCCCCCTGATTTTGACTCCCGTGCAAATGTGTGGCTGTATTCACGTTTGGAAATGTGAAATTTAGTGGGCAAAATGGCCACGCGCAATCTAATACCAGCGGTGCGGATACGTGTGGGGAGTCCAAAACACATGGCCATCTTCACTGAAGACTTTAAGTCACTCGGTCATAGATCTACTAGACTAACTTACAGTTACAATGTACATGTAGACCTTTACCATATCAGAAATAAATTCAAGTTCTTTCAGTGATTTTAAGTAACTCTTTCTGCTACATGACATGTATTAATGTGTTACTGTTAGGTGAAAGTTGGGTTAATTCACATCATTCTGGATTCAATCATACAACAATCAACAATAACAGTAACGCGTCTGGTTAACATACGCCTTTTTGTTTGGCATGTATCACATTGCATTCACACTCACATGTTGGTTAAAAGTAAATTTTCATGCACGTTATTATCGCTAATGCATGAATGCAGCATGCAGACTAACTCCGGGAAGCTCCAACACCGGCGCGCCGACGCTGCGCGCCGGTGTCGGAGCTTCCCGGAGTTACATGCAGACATGTCACGACACAAGCCGATACTCATTTAAATGTTTTCCCACATTTTACACGTCTCGAATTCACTCAAACAACATTTAAACACCTAACAGATATCAAAATGGTAAAATATCACTTACATTGGTGTTGCAGTCTCACAAATTAGGTAGATAGTTCAGGATTTCTTGATAGCTCTTGCAAAGGCACACACGGTATTCAATGGGAAAATTCTCAATGTAATTTTCACGCACATGGCCGGCTAGCTAGCTAGCCGGGCAATAACGCAGCCGGGCACGGCTAGCGCTGACGTCATCGATCAATCCTCGACGGCGGCGGCCTCGTTCGTTGTTGTGTAAAGATGTAAGATAAATGATTTGAAATTACCGGTAATAAAATTGAGTATGTAAAATGTATAAAAATATGTTTTGCTTGTGTATTTTTGTTTATGAATTGTGTATGCATTTATATGATAAAACAAACAAATCTCGTTTTCATTTCAATTCAAGAAATCGCCTACAGTATTTTAGTGATCTGTTTTCATTTGTTTTTATTTATCCTTAGTAGTTGGACGTGTAGACAAAATATGATGCTTAATTCTGGTATTTGTTTAAAAAAAAATCTTAGTTGATTTATTGAATTGGACGTATATAAAACGTTCTGTGAACGTTATGTACAAAACGTTTATTTTGTAACGTCCACAAACGTTTTGTAAACGTCCTATATCAAACGTTCTGTAAACGTCCTATATCAAACGTTCTGTAAACGTCCTATACCAAACGTTTAATTTTGTAACGTCCAAAAAACGTTTTTTAAACGTTCTCAAAAACCTAAACTTTGACGTAAATGAGAAGTCCAAACTTTAATGTTATATAAACGTTTTTAAAACGTTCATTTAGGACGAAGACGTACAGGACCTAAAAAAAACGTTTTGAAAACGTTCTGAAAACGTTCTGTGTTTGCTGGGTTTCTATCCTTTGTATTTGCCCTTTTTATTGGATTGAGTTTTACTACATTCGTTTGTATTCCCTCCACAATAATTGTCAGACCTTGGGTTTAACTGGAGAGTCATTGATAGTGCTTGCTCTTTTTTTTCTCTGATTAGTTCTAGATCTATTACTTGCCCGTTTTGGTATGGTTAACCACTCTTAACATCTTCTGTGGTTCCCCCCCCCCCTAACTTCCGCAATTGTGTGATCACTGAATACAAAAGGCACTTGCAAAGTCTTCATACGCCTCCTCACCCAAAGAGGCAGAGGTAGTCATTATTGCATTGGTTCACAGACACATTTATTAGTTTAGTTTGTTATGTTTGGAAATGTTAAAAGGCAGACGGGAGAATGAATATAAAATGCCAGGACAGTTAAGTCTTACCTAATAAGGTGCAAATGATATCAGAAATCAAAAGATTGAGCTCACAGTCACAGTAGATAACCCTCAAGGTCCACATGGCGCGGGAGGTTCATTCAAATTTCCTGCCACTTTCTCCCTGGGTGGCTTTGGCTTGTTAACTACGTATATCCCGTCTTCCTTTCAGAAGTCAGTTGCCATTCCTCTGCACTGTCGTCATGTTTCTCCAGGGCTCTCTAATCACCTTGATCATCACTCTCGATCGCGATATACAGCTCTTGACCTGGACCGAGGAAGAAAAAAAAAATGGTTAATCTGATATTGTTCTGAATTAAATTAAACATTGTTAACTTAGATCTCAAGCTGAATATGTATTTTACAAGAAAATGAATTCACCATAATTCATGTACTACATTTGTATCAAATTGGGGGCAAAGATAGCGGGGGGGGGGGTAGGGGGTGGTGACGTACGTGTATATTCACTCACCCACAACTTTCAGGATATCAAAAATGTAAATTTCTTCAATTCTATTCTTTTTTCATTCATACTTTTCTGATATAATATTTATTTAGATTCATGTAGTTCTAGATCTACACACACGTCACAACAACACAACCCCATCAAGGCATCAACAAACATCCATCTACACAAAACAACAAAACAACAAATCAACAAATCATAAATACTAAGGTAAGCCAAGCTGTCCTTCCCCTGGGTGATGTCACATCTACTACAGATCTCACCTAGCCGACTACAGTACATTACAACACATGTACACAGGCTACACTACATACAAAATGCACCGTTTTTTCAAATGAACTGTCATCTATTGGCCCAGAATCAACACGGACATCCCTGAAATGGTCCAAAGTTGTGCTTCATGGCTTATGTACAGACCAAAACAGCAGGCTGAAAGTCTACATCCTTATGACGTGCCAAACCGCCCGTGCGAAAAAGTTGCTGTTGATTGTTTCCACTGAACAATAGAGATTACAGGGTCATCGTCGACTACTATTCACAGTTCATATAAGTGTGTACTATGACTTCAACTAGTAGCAAGGCCGTGATCAACCACTTGAAAGCAGTATTTGCTCGCCTTGGAACGCCATGTGAACTGATGTCGGATAATGGTCCTCAATTTGCAAGCCAAGAGTTCCAGAGCTTCGAAAAGAATTGGATTTCCACCATACAACATCGAGTCCATATTATCCGCAATCCAATGGCCTCGCAGAGAATGCTGTGAAGATTGTAAAAAAAACTTATATTGAAGTTACAGCACAGTGGACAGGATATCCACAGGGCTCTACAAGTCTATCGCAGTTCATTACTAGCATGCGGAAAGTCTCTGGCAGAACTCCTCTACATCATACTTGGATGGCCAGTTGATGTAGTGAACTTTTATAAATTTTACCCCGTCAGAAACTTTTTTGTCAGTAACTCGCACTCTCCACAATTTTTCTTTTGCCATGCAGGTGTACTTACATGCAGGCTGTTGTATTTTGTTTGTCTCCTGATTGTTCCTCACCTGGTTCTGGTTAGCCAAGAGCAAGGACCCTGTAGTTTACCCCCTCCTTCCATCTTAGTCTTCGTCTGGTATCTGACATGAAATGGAAAAAGACAACAAAATAGTTAATCTGATATTGTTCTGAATTAAATTTAACATTGTTATCTGAGATCTCAAGCTGAATATGTATTTTACAAGAAACTAAATTCACCACATGTTCTACATTTGTATTAAATTGAGGGCAAAGGGGGCATAGATAGTGGGAGGGGTGGGGGATATGGCGTGTACATTCACTCACCCAGAGCTTTCAAGATAACAAAAATAGAAATTTCTTCAATTCTATTGGCTCTTTTTATTCAAACTTTCCTGATATAATATTTATGGAGATCTAGATTAACACACACGTCACAATGACACACCCCCATTAAAGCATCAGCAAACATCAATCTACACAAAACAAAAATCAACAAAATTAAGACGTCTGAACTTGGGAGGTGGGAGCCTATAAAGTGATATCACATCTACTACAGATCTCACGTAGCCGGCTACAGTACATTACAACAGATGTTCATCGGCCACACTACATACACAATGCACCGTCATAGCTCTAACAATATATTCTTGTATCATACTCAAAGCCATCCAATATTATATAAATATTAGTTGGCTGAAGTACGTTATATATCGTGGATATGATCTTAAATCTGTAACTATAATCTCCAAGAGAATCGAGAGGTTTCAGGTGGATCGATCCCATGAGATGTGAGGCAGGTGAAAACCTTCAACCCCCTTACGTATGTGTAAAGCTCAGTAAGTTTTTCAACTTCTTTCAGAAGACTTTGCAATGTTTCACTGTCCTCTGGTATATTATCGATATCTTATCAATGTACTCTGCTTTCATGAAGAAGATGTGATATTCAGTGCACCAAATGCTCACGACAAATATGATGTCTTGTAAGAGGATCGTATTAGCTTGAAGTTTGGATTTAGCATAGATGACTTTATACTCTTCTTCTGTATTATCATCAATTTGAGGCCGGTTGCCAAGATTCCGTCCAATGCAATGCAAATGCATTGTGCATTTGAATCACCGGCATTGATGCGAAAGAAATTCATGCAAATCGGCATAGTACAAAAACTCCATCCGGTTATTGCCTGACCAGGGGGGTGTTTCACTAAAGCCCTAAAATCGATCTAAAATCGATTTGATCGATTTTAAGGGCCTAAAATTGATTTCGATTTTAGCAGCAGTTTCACTAAATAAATAAAATCGATTTTGGCCTTAAAATCGATTTTAACTTAGAGTGTGATCCATATCAATTTTAAATCAATTTTATCCTTAGTCTTTGCATTATTGATATGCTATGTTCAGCATTCATTGGTTTTAAAGGCGTAAGTGTCAGCTAGCTTCATACATCTGAAAATGAAGAATCCTGTTAAAAATGAATGGCAATTTTTTTTTTTGGGGGGAACAAATCTTTGTTTATAACCAATTTTTTTTTAAATCATCATAGTAAGGCATGATCAATACCAAATTTGGCACTCTGGTGGGGGGGGGGGGAGCACAATGGCCCATTTTTTCTTCAAAAATACATGGGCGGCCCGTTTTCTCCTTAACCCAATCTAGCCTGGGAGGGGGGGGGGGGGGGCCTTATCCAGCCGGCGGCACGGGAGGACGCCCAATTCGTGAGACGATATTTAGCAGCGAAACAGCCGGCCGATAATTCGCTCATTGTGGGGGGGGGGGGGGGGGGGGTGAGCACTGTTTTTTGGGGGGCCCCTCGAAAAATGTTAACAATCGCACCCCCCCCCCCCCCTCCCCCCTTGAGCGCCAGGGGAGGGGGCCATCTCCAAAAAAAAAGGTAGAGTTAACGTTACATGTTATTTTTCTTAGGGGAGGGGGCCCGGGCTCCCTACATCTGTCACTGCTTAGAAGTGCCCCCAGGCTATGCAGTTTCAAAATAACCCATGCTAGATAGGGTTCAAGTGCCCCTTTTACATCTGATTAACAACCCTTTTTGTTTATTAAAAGTGCACTTTTCCTTATGTAGTTTGTCCGGTTTCTCTTTGTTTTAAAGTTCCTCATGTTATTTCTAATAACTTCTTATGTTTTCTTCTTAGAAGTGCCCCTTTTCCATTTTGTTATGTGCCCCCTTTTCTATATTTGTTTAACCATATGTGCTTAAAATTATGTGTCCTTATTCCGTTCATATTCTCTCTCTCTCTCTTTCATTAAAATAAAATGACACTCCCATCACAACGCTTAGCTTGCCGCCCCTTTCAAAGTAATTTTGTTTCTTCATATAAACACCCCCCCCCCCCCCCTTTCATACACAAAAATAAATAAAGAACAAAAATGAATAAATAAACACTAACTTATAACAAGATCATTACTGGGATATTTGAATACTCACCAGCAAACAAACACACCATTATTGAATCACATCATTGCCCTTTATCATCATGTAATAATTATCACCATGCGCTGTCGTACAATCTCATCTATTCACCCCCCCCCCCTTTTATCTTCTTAAAAGACAAAAAATACATACAAAATAAAATTAACACAGATTTTAATGTCTAATCAATATGCTTATGCTTTAAATGAATGAAATCTACGTTTTGTAAATGATGAGCATAGCAAATACATTCAATGGATACAATAAGAACATTTTAAAAGACACAAATGAAAGTGCTGCTATGAAAGTATCAGCCAGTTGTTTAAACTACTGCAGCTGATATCTGCCACTCTCTATTCAAGTTACTTTTAAGGAGATTAAAAGAGTAATACTTGTCACAAACATTTCTGTTACTCATATGTTTGTTAATCTATGGATGATATACATTGTCATCTAGCTAGGTCACGCAGTCGGTGAGAATGTGATTTTCTTGATACAATAGTTTGTCTATATGAAATTAATCATCAATTCTTTTCTATCAGCTTTGAAATAGCTTAGGAATTAATTTGTAAATCTTATTTTACAAGTAGTGTTGGTTGTAAAAGTGACCAGTCCATGATACCAAGATCTGTAGCTCATTGTGGTCTCTCTTGCTTAAAGCTGGAAAAGGGAGCTTCTATCTGTGGGCTGGCTGATGTTTCATAGGAAGCATAACGTTGCAGGTAATTCAGGCTCTGCAGTCTAGAATTAGAATTTAAAGTTATGGAAAAAAATGAATCAATTAGTAAATACTAGTGCAATTTTTCAACCCATCTTCAACTTTTGTATTCATGCTTATTTCAAATACTTTAATTGCTAAATAAATAAAGAAGAAGAATACAAAATATTCTTTAAAAAATTTGAGACAAAAGTAGTTTTAGTTATAGAAGATAAATGATTGTTTGCTTTGGAGAAGAAAAATCCTTTCATAACCATTTGTGTACGTTTTATACAACAGAATGGGTAAGATGGGTTTGAGACTTCTTACAAGGATTATGAAAAATGTACTGACTAATGTCTTTTCATTTTTAATGACTGCTGTAGAGGTATGACAACAATGGCAGGCACATAACATGCTGATAAGACCAATCATGGTAATTGATACTGCTTACCTTTTCAATTTGAAGAGATGGACAATAAAAGTCCATTATGTCATGAACTAGCAGTACATGAAGATGCCATAGCTCTTTATTTTGCAACCTAAGATTTAAAACAGAGATACATAATTGTGATGAAGAGAGCACATCTATTTTCCAGAAAAAATATTTGTCATTGTATCTAATGTGTTCAACAGAACATAAGTACATTTTTATCAGTAATTACAATAGCAATTCACATGAATTTGGTCCCACACATTGTTACCAACCACATTGAAAGTTTTAGACATTTGCAAGATTGACTATGGAGTCTAATCTTGATCTCAGTTACCCTACTCTTGAACCAAACAATGTACACAGAATCAATGAACATTCCCCTGTCGTGAGTAAAAGGGAAAGATATACCTCAGCTGGTAAATAACAAACAGCTTACATCATACATATATGCTCATAACAATTTGTTCAATCACATTTTTATACATTAATTGCTGCCCTATTATTTGTACAATATTTATCAGTCTGGCTGACGTAGTCATTTATCTTTGATTTAGACATGCCATGGTTGACTTCTCCTTACATGGATTTATCAGTTTGTGATTGTACGTAGAAAATGTAATGAAAATCAAGATTACACCCTCAACAACAATTTATTAGGGTCTAGGTCTAGAAGAACCACACAAAAAAACTTACCTTTCACTTTTTTAAATATTGGTGTGCAATTTTTACTAGTAAAAAGATCACTTCACAGGGCCGCTTAGCACAGTAGGATCTAGTCTAGAGTCTATAGCTGTACACCTACCTAGACATTGAGTTTGAGTACATTCTGCATATCCAAACCCTTTCCTTATTGAGCCAGAGGCCGAGGTAGAAATGAGTAGTAGAATGAGAAGTCCAAGACTGTAGATAGTAGAGACACGGCAGAAGAGAACTTTTGAGTCTTGAGGTCCACTCCATCTTTGAGTCCGACTCTTAATTAAGAAAAATGAAATTAAGAAAAAAATAATAATATAGGGAGCCTAAGGCATAGACTCTAGTGACCCTAATAGTCTACTGAGTAATAGATCTAGACCTAATTTTAATATTAACATGCCTGGACCTAGGCCTACTAGACTAGTCTACAATCCAACTTGTTACTGTAGTGCTAGGTAGAGTCTATAGTAGACTAGATCTAGACCCAACTGAGTAACTCCCAGTAGACCTCGGCTCTAGTCTAGACTAGATTCTAGGTCCACATCTAGGAGTAGGACTAGTCCAGCAGAAGAGAGCTGCAGACTGCAGTATGCTAGAGCCTTAGATCTAGACCTAGATCTAGTAATAGTTAGAGACTAGGTCTACATCTTCCCTAGATCTAGTATCAAATATCATTATCAAGTAGATCTAGATCTAGATCTAGGCCGAGAACTTAGATCTAGACTAAATCTAGAGTCTAGAGGTCTACATCTAGACTAGATCTAAATGTAACTTGGGTCTAACAGCAACACTCTAGACCATCTACTCTCTAGAGTCCAGACTAATCTTCTTCTTCATAAAATATTAACGTCAAAACATGATCCTGTTGATTTTTAATTTTATTATCAACAAAAACAAGACAATGGCCGCTAAATAAATAGACAGATCTAGGCCCTAGAATAGAGGCCCAGATCAACTAGTAGGCCTAGTATATTGTATATAACCCCAAGACTAGCTACTGCAAGAATAAACTAGATTAATGAGTTTGTACCTGCCGTAACCGTCGGTAGAAAATTCCTATTGAACCTGCATGAATTTATATGAATGGGACTGAAATGATTGAACCAGTGCAATTCGTCCACTTTTTAGCCCAGTTGGGGGTGATATCAATTGATATTATCTAAAGTTTTGTTCAGTTAAACACAAATGTAATTCTATAAAAATGACAGGAACACTTTTCTTCTTCCAAAATTAAAGATTTTTTATCAACAGAATTAATATTTTGAAAGAAAAACGGAATTTACTTACTTTTTCAAGGACTCTCTGGCAGTAGTTTAGCAAGCAATTTTGTGATCGATTTACCCCAAATTGACTAGCCTTGATTGCAGACACCTAAAAATCTATTTTAGCTTAAAATCGATTTGATGAAACAGCTCACACGTATCGGTTTTAAGCTAAAACTGATTCGGCCTTAAAATTGATTTTTAAAATCGAAATCGATTTTAGTTGATGAAACACCCCCCAGCTGTTGTGCAGTCTTGTTTTCTTGTACATAGCTGACAGTGATTTTACTTTGTTTTTATTTGATCACCTGTCCGTTTAAATCCTGCCTCCGCCATCTTCCTTGCCATCTCCTCAAAAAAATTGTAAATTGTTGTTTATGCTAATTATTTGATACCTATACCAATTGTGGATTAGAGCACTACAGTAGGAATTTGAATTATATTTACGTTTATAGCTATAGAATTGTCTTGGTTCTTGTAGGATATTTCGCGGGATAATTGACGACAGACAGCGAATTATCTAGATTTTAGATACTTGGCCTCTGCTTGACACCGCCAATGTAAAGAGAATAGAATTAAGCGCTTTTAATAAAGACTAGATAGTGGCAGCCTACTGTGTTGAGAATGTTTACTTGATTTTAGTGGCAAAGTGATATGCAAACCCCCTTCATCTGGAAATGCACCCCTCTTCTTACCTCCTTTCTCCTATATCCTCTCTCTTATATTATTTGATTTTTAATCATTTAATCTAACCATCTTTAACCCCCCTCCCCCCCCCCCCTATTCTGCCACAGTTTTACCGGGTAACTATAGAATTTTCAAAACCCATGTTGGTCTTGATCCGTATTAAAAATCACTGCCATATTGAATCATCCTGTCAAATTCAGATGTGCATTTTCATTATCTTTTCCTTAATTTCATTATGTTTTAGAATGCCAGAGAATGCAAACTTTGAAGAAGGAAAAAAAGTATCAAGCCTATCATAGAATACGACCAAACACATAAAATGAGTCAATTATAGTTTATTTCAAAAAGATATGCAACAGTTATTAAATTTATCAAAATTCACCAGTTAGAGAAAGAATGAAGTTCCACTAAGTATGATAATATCATATTATTTTAAATGTAGAGTCATTATGTATAAAATGAATGTGTAAACACCAATTTTCATATTTATGTCGTGTTACAAGTCTTACTTTTGTTTAATAGTTTACTTTTGTTTATGATTCATTTTCGTGTATGGGCCTATATAATGCTATTTAACTTCAGTTTAAATCGTTGCATAATAACAATTAAAAACTACTAGTATATCTGTATTATAACTTGAATGTAAATATTGTAGATATTATTTGTAAATAACTAAAATATTATTTTACATAAGACTGTTCATTTATATTTGTGTATATGATACTGTTGATTTATATTTGTGTACATGATACTGTTGATTTATATTGTTGTACATGATACTGTTCATTTATATTATTGTACATAATACTGTTCATTTATATTTGTGTGCAAGATACTGTTGATTTATATTTGTGTACATTGTACATGATACTGTTGATTAATATTAGTGTACAGGAATCTGTTGATTTATTTTGTTGTACATAATACTGTTGATTTATATATCTGTGCAAGATACTGTTGATTTATATTTGTGTACATTGTACATGATACTGTTGATTAATATTAGTGTACATGATACTGTTCATTTATATTATTGTACATAATACTGTTGATTTATATATCTGTGCAAGATACTGTTGATTTATAATTGTGTACATTGTACATGATACTGTCGATTTATATTATTAAACATGATGCTTTCGATTTATATTATTGTACATGATATTGTTAATTTATATTATTGTACATGATACTGTTGATTTATATCATTGTACATGGTACTGTTGATTTATATTATTGTACATGATACTGTAGATTTATATTATTGTACATAATACAGTTGATTTATATCATTATTGAGTTGTGATTTTCTTAAATGCCCTTGCAAGGGTGACATGAGAAAATAAATAATAAACAAAGACATTTTCATTGTCATTATTGTCTTTCAACTTGCTTAACTTTGGGCCACAATGTTGCATATTCATGAGGGTACAAAGACTTCTGTGTGTTGTGTCCATAGGATCAGGAGGAAGGGGTTCGGTGGTCAGTGGTACACAAAATGTCAACTGTGCATGCCCATGTGATGTAGGCAATAGAAAGAAATATCTTCAACTTTCTTAATTTTCAATAGCAAGACTGTTTCAATAATCTTCTTCACAAACGTTTTATTATTATTATTGTTTTTGTTTTTTGTTTGTTTGGGGGGGGGGGGTATGAAACATTCTGGCAATTCAAACATAAATTTGGGCAAGAAACGCCAGCCATTTGCTAATCTTGTGAAGTTGTGCTTCACTGTGCTTGTATGCCTTATATGCCTATATAATATATGAATATTTATTTGTGCATGGCTCCTAAATCATGAGCATGAGATCGAAATGTATGAATCTACATAACTTAGATAAAGATTTTGTTTTCTCACATGGAATAAACTTGAAAGTAGATCACATTATGTTTAAGACGACTAAACAAATAATATAAGATATTTGTTTGTCTTTCTTTCAATTGTCATATAGAGCATAACATTAGATCATTAATTAATGTACACATTTACAATACAAATAATGGCAAAGATAAAAACAAAGTAAACTAACAGAAAGACGAGGAGACCCTGGTAAAAGCAGAGCTTGCAAGTTTTAGGGTCCCCTCTGGACCAAATATTTGGTTGGTACATAAATAAGCAACAAGATAAACATGATGGGAGTACATATTTGTGACTACCTAAAAATTCATGAGGGAAAAGGTGGTATACGTAACAAGAAGTGTACAAACACAACAACAACACAATTGAGACGAGACTACTAGACGGGAGAAAAGAGAAAATATGAGAAATAAAAGACTACAGCAGATCGACATTAGGTACAGCACACAACGGGCACAAGACAACAGGGGGGAGGGGGGGGGGTGAATAAAAGGTTGACAATCTGAAAATATTTAGTTAAGACACATATTGATATCAAGAAGAAATAAGTGTGAATGTGATAATTCTCTCATGTCTCATAAATTAAGCAAAATGCAAACTATATATCTAATAAAATTTTACTGCCTGTGAGAATATGGCTCTATATGCAGAGCAAACTTATTTCGATTTCCACATAATATAAACACTTGAATGACAAGATAATCACAATAATAAGCGTAATGATTATAACAGAAAATTAGCAAAGAAATATCTGTGATGGCATTGTTGTTTTTTTAGTCTTGTAATGCAAAATTATTTGGGAAATGAAAAACGAACCAACTTGCAAGCAATGCCTCTTAGGTGTAGAGGTTCGCACAATAATAATTTAAACTTTATCATAACTGAATTTTGAAAAATTACAGAGTCGAAGCAACATGACAGCAAGACACAAAACACACAACAAAAAAACAGTGGCAGGATAACAAGATAAAATAGGATGTTAGACGAAGACAAATAAAGATGAAAGAATGATAAACAGAGAAAGATGGGAAACTGTATATAAGAGAAGAAAAGTAGAGATATATATAGAAAAGGGATTGAGGGAGAGAGAGACATAGAGAGAGAGAGAGAAAGTGACCAGACAGTATGCATGTATCAAGCTCCCCCCCCCCCCCCCCTAGCTCCTCCTCAAAAAAATAACTTGAACCTTGGCATGATCCCTAGCTGTCGAAGCATCTCGGGATGATCGATGATATGATTTGCATCAGTGTGAATTAAGTGCCTTGGTATTTAAGTAAATAATTGCATTATCACAAAATATGAACGTATGTAGAAAATGAAAACAAGGACCCAAGCCCCCTCTCCCCTGAAGCCCCACCCCCAAATTAAAAGTATTCATAAGTAAGTAAAAAATATACCGGTACATAAAACCGGTCCTGCTAAAGTACAACACTGATTTTTATTTTAAGAAAAAAAACTATTAGCTTGCTCACAAACACCATAGTAACATAGAAAATGAGAGATATAACACGTGCCGTAAAGTATTTTGGTGACAATAGTCAAATTACTGACTAATCGCCAATAAACCAAAACACAACAACAACAACGACCCAGATCGCGATTTCGGATCCTAGTTTCAGAAAATCGGCGCTCACTTCAAACGGGTCAAAATCAAAATATTGTGAGTATAATTGTCAGTTAAATTTCTTATGAGTACATGTATATATAAATTAAAATATTTTGTATTAAATTCAGTACGGCATATGTGCTTATAGACCTGATAAACATGAGAATTCTTGATATTGGTCTGATTGTACAGCATTTGCATGTAAATTAGTTCGAATCTGACTGTGCTGTGACCATGCCCAGTGACTCTTGAGTTCTGTGGCATTGCATTACGAGTGCGACTGTGAGGAAGCTGTGCCCTCTAACTCCTGGGGCGGAAAAGCCGGGAAGTGTAGGCGGAGCTGAGCTGAGCTGATGCCGTTACCGTAGCTACATCTCGTGCTTAGCTGCAATGCATCAACAACTGATGGGAGTTCATTATCATTTCAATTCTTTTGACAGTAAATTTGGGTCAGTTTCGATCATGTTTATCCGTTTGACTGGAACAGTTTTCATTAAAAATTTAGAATGTAACACTAGGTCTAATAGAAGTTTAGCTTACATTTACTAGATCTACGCATGCGCAGAACATTCGGCGCTAATTCAGAAGTCTATCCAGACTTCGACCCGGAACTCCGGCGTGGAGGTACCCTACTAAAACATACCGAAAATCAATTAAATCTTCATCAATCGTTCAAATAATGGTCATGATTTAAAAGGCGTTATGTTTCTTACCTGTTTTGTGTCAATTTTCGGCGCTCTGGTATCTCCACGCCGGAGTTACAGGTCAAATTTTGGATAGACTTCTCATGGGATTCACGGCAAACTGCTGCACAATACAACTGGGGGCCGTTTCTCGAAACCAACTCCATAGTCATATCTTTGTCGGCGACCTACGGAGATGTCATGTAATGGATAAACCGTTTCACAAAGCCATGACAGACATGATATTGATATATCGCAATACTAGCAGCTCAAGAACATAGTCTTTGTCACGATTCTTTTGATTTATCACGAATAACCCAAAACAAGTTTTGGGGCTAAAATTGTTCAAAAAGAAACATAGTCTATACTAGGCTTGGGAGCGAGCGCCGAGTACCCGACTCTAACCGATTCTGAAATCCAGAGCCGAGGAGTCGACTCCAATCTCTAGAGAGTCGATTACTCGAGCACGTCGGTTCCGAGAAAAGGAGTCTCGGTTCCAAGATAAGAACCGAGTCTTTGGCGCTGGAGTCGATTCCACAGCACAGAGAATGAACAAAATCAGCTTTGTCAAAGCAGAATGCATGCGAGCGATGGGCGCACTAGCAGCATGCGATTTTGATACACACATTTGTGTGTGTACCTCCTTCTTAGTACTGTGCATCAGAGTGAGGTGTGTGTGCTAACTGCCCCCCCCCCCCCCAGCTGAACGTTTGACCTTTGATGAATGCGCAAGAGTGTTGGAACAATGGCCCCATTTTCTCTCCTCTTGGAGCCTGTGTGATACTGATCAACAAGTTGATTCATGTTTTCTCTCGTGCGCAAACTGATTACTCTCTCTCTCTCTCTATAGTCTCCCCTTCCCCTAGACATCAGACGTTTAGTTTTCTTCCTCAAATAAACTAAATCACACAACTCACAATTTCCTCCTCCTTTCTCTCCCTTGAATTCTCCTCATCAGGTTTTTTTTCTTCTTAAAAATAAGTTTGACAGGTCTACAATTTACATGTACATTCCCCCACCCCCTATCTTTTGTATCCTTCAGTGATTTTTTTTTTTGTCACAAGAATAAATGTGGCAGGTCAACATCTCCCCTTCTCCCTTTCTCTCCCCCTCTCGCATACCCTTTTGTTATTATTTTTGTCTCAAAAATAAGTTTTGCAGATCTACATCTCTCTGTCTTGTGTTCTTTTGGGGGGTATTTAAACAAGAATAAGTCAGGCAAGCCAGGGAGGTGGCGCCATCTCTAATAGTGGCTGAAAATGCAGACTAGTTATTCCAAAACCACGATCGCTGTTATCTGTTGTTTAGAAAGCACGTGGTTAGTAGTAACCATGGAATGGAGTGCCACGCGTTGGGGCTGGGGTCATTAAAGTGCTTGGGTACTTTGGCATTGGGCGGGCGGGCGGCCATGTGAGCATGAGTTATTTACACTTAGCTCTTTATAAGATAGGTCCCTGGGAGGAGAGCCAGCGGGCCAGGCATGTTTCGGATATATTTCATTTAATTTAGGCAGGGAATCAGAATCTTTAGTTTTACATGACGACTTCTTACTCTGATAATGGATTGTTTACCATATTTTTAGTGGAAATAATTGTTCTGCATATCTTACATTTTAGCAGTGTAAGTACGAGTTGATTATTCCATCATTCTACGTTGAAGTTTAGAATTTAAAATGGACCTAACATGTTTTTGTTTGTTTACATTGTTGCCAAGTTGCCATGAGTTATTACATAATTAATTACTTTATTAGCAGTGGTCATGTTTTTTTCTCGATTTGATTGAAAGTAGTAAAAGAAATCATTTCATAACTGTTTATAAAGGTCTGCACTTTGATCTTCTTTATTGTTTGCATGTAATTGTAGAGATATCATGAGACGAAACAGATATAAACACAACATCAATTTACACACACAAGTCACACATACAGTCATACTTTTGATACTCATTTTTCAAAGTAAAGTTTTCCAAAAAAAATATCACAGAAAATCGTCTGTTGCTATCAGTGCCACTGCTGAGTGGAGCCGACATGCACAGTACATAACGTCCAGTGTGTAAACACCTCCCTGGTGTGTGTGTGTGTGGCCTTGACAGCATTGTGGCTTCAATTACATGTACTGTATCTGGCAGCCAGCGGGAGTCGATTCCACTTGGAACCGAGGCCGAGAGTGGGAACCGGAGTCGGTTCTCATCAACAAGGGAACCGCCCAAGCCTAGTCTATACATATTAATTCTCCTAAAATAAATAACAAATAGTGTCATTCTCAAATGTAGATCATCAAACGATTTGCATATTTCTGTAAAGATTCTTAAATTGAAGAAAAACCGGTGAGGTTTTTTTTCTCGACAATCCACTCAAAAGGTAGTTGAAGGATACCGTAATGTGATAGTTTATCAATACGTACTTTTTTTGTTTATTGTAACGAGGAATTTTAGGCAAAATACCTTTTCTCAGCCAGTTTTTATTCTAGAGTCTCATAATAGGCCCTACTCGTTATATAATTGATTTGATATTAAAAATATAATTTGAAAGAAGTAATTAGAGAGGGAATAATAATGCACATAGGCCCCAAAGGTATGATGGTATCCTAAGAAAGACTATAGATTGGTTATGGACAACGGTGTGTAACATTCTTATCTCTTTTATTTATATGTTATAGTTTAATGATTTGCGATTTAATGTTTATATTCAGCTTTTTAACATTTCTGTATAATTTCTATTATCACTTCTGTACATTTGCATTTCGCATCCCAGAGAATTACGTACCGAACTCGTCTATTTTTTTCTCAAAATGATAGCGAAACTAATCGTACATTTTGCGGCCCATGGAATAGCAACAAACTGACTTGTGATGGCGCTTTACAGCAATTAAAAAGTTATGACGGGTTCGGAGCAGTGACAACTCATTGTCGTGGAAGTTGTCGCTCATCTTGGCAAAGACGGCTTCGTGAAACACTTAGCTGACAAGTTGCGCGACAGTGGCGAGATGTCATTGATCTTGTAGTTATGACGGTGTCGAGAAACAGCCCCCTGCATACCGTACCGACGGTGGGGTGCGGGCGCGACCATATTGATGAATTGCTTATTGCAGCAGTCTGATTTTTTTTTAGGAAAAATACTCCAAAAAAGATAAGAAAATTGACACGAAACAGGTAAGAAACATAACAACTTTTAAAGGCACACTGTCCTACTTGTAGCTACTTGCTCCCTCTATATAGAAAACTTCCCCAATCCTCATTCCATGATCCTCCATGATCCTCTTTTTCTTATGTTAAATGAGAGCTGAGTTAATGAGATAGCCACCTGTCACAGTGACCTCGACCGCTGGCTCGGTAGGTGGCCTAATCCCTTCTGGCTGAAGTAGTAAAGCCTGCCTTTAAATCATGACCATTATAGAAGAACAATTGATGAAGATCTAGTCGATTTTTTGGTACGTTTTGGTAGGGTATCTCCATGCCGTAGTTCTGAATAAAAATCTGGATAGACTTCTGAACTAGCGCCGTATCAGTTCTGTATTTTCCACACAATTTTCCAGTTCAGAATCAAATTGCTGCTGATTTTTCTATGTTCCACCTTGTTTTTCTAACGTTTGCGAATAATAGTTTCAGCTATTTTTCAACTCGATCGAAACAGAATCTACTGCCAAAAGCTCTGATCGTCTGTATCACATCTTCACAAATGTAGGGTTTTTGTGTGTGCAGCATTGACTCTAGATATGGATCATCTAGGACTTTCTTTTTTTATTCACATGTAGAGATTCAGCACTATAGTGTTGACCAAGAAATGTATGGTAAACAATAACCATGATGCACCAATTCACCAAAGCTGACAGTATATTATGGATTTGATTTTAGGTATGTTTTATTTGGCCTAATTATGCTCTCCTAGACCTTGTAAAAAACCATCTTGAGATATCACTTACCAGAACAAAGCAAATACAAAAAAGGACAACATTCTATTTTTTTTAAAATAGGCTATTATACTTTTCTTCAATTTTTTGGGGGGCATTTTATCTGATTGAAAATAGTTTCTTCCTTCACCAGATTTCAGAGTATGACGAAAACAGACTGAGGCAGGATGCAGGAAGAGAGGGGTGTGGTGAGCTCCCGGTTCACATTCCGTGGAGTTGACTACATAGTCGGCATGTGGGTGAACGATGACAACCTACTCACTGTAGAGGTAGAGGATAGATTGACAGCAGACCAATGGAGAGGATCGTTTGAACCGGCATGTAAGTTTGTTTGTTTGTTGAAAGGAGGGTTAGGGGCTAGCTTGGAAGGCTTCATAAGCTAAGGCTACTTTCGATGAGCCTCACATTCGTTTTTTATCTCATCAAAATGATAAACAGATTAGAATCCAAGAAAGTCACTGGGAAATCACTTAATCCTTAACAGACCTCTTTCATTTCCTGATACTCCTTAAAGAAGAGAATGAAGCCATGATACAGGGTTCACTTGACCCTCAGTCAAATGGTTGAGGGTTCGAGTTCCAGCCCAGCACCAATGTCCTTTGGCAAGACATTAATTAATCTCTGTTTGCCACTCTTCCTCTCATTTACAAGCAATACCCGAGTAAAGTCCATGACAAAAATTGTGCAATGCATTAATTATCTTGGCACAGGATAAAAATTACTTCAAAAATTTCATTGCAAATTTCAATTGTTTTGCATTAACTCTATGCAAAGTTTGAGGGCTATTTTATGACTTTCGGGGGCTAATTCGCCCAGAGCCCCTGTGTATTTTTTCCCCTGTCAGTTAAGATATGCTGCTATAATGCTACGGTCTTTAAAAAAAAATGCATATTGTTGTTGTTTATGTGTTTTGTTACTGTTTTTTCTTTTACAGATATTGAAGACCTTACACACAAAACTGGGAACTACAAACAATATTCCATTTTCTTGAGTATGTTAGAATCTGCGTTGTTACAGGTGAGTTATATTGTTCCACCCTGGAAGGAAATTGAGTATTTGAAATAGTCGCTAGTACAACATTTGCTCCTGCGACAGTTATAATATTTATGAACATTTAAGACAAATTTCTATTTTGGCTCACTAAAAATGGTTCTGATATTTTCTTGAAACTTTACAATATTTATTCTGTACATTTCGGAAATATGCCTTATGCACAGGAGTAGTCCAGAAGGCCAGCTGCTCATGTATTTACTACCGGTATGCACAATACCAGGAACTCCAGGCACTGTGCGTGGTCACCTTGGTGAATACATATACAGCTGGCCCTGCGCAACTAAGATGCGTACAAACGGTACTACAACACATCCTTAATAGACAGGTTTCACTGTATCCTATCTTACTCCTGCAGAACTCAGAATCTGTCAGCCTGGACCTGCTGACCTATGCTGACCTCGAGTCGCTTCGTAACCGCAAGGCCGGTCTTGGTACCCGTGCTATCCCTGGAGGTCAGAGGTCTGCCCTCAACACAAAACGTTATCTCATTGTCACCTACACTGTGGAATTTGATAGGTAAGCACTCCTATGACACCGTAGGAATATGCCCATTCAAATCGAAACTGGAATTAACGTCTCAAATATAATTCCAAACATAAAGTGCAATGATAAGGTGTTTATGTTGGTAAATGTCTAAGTAACAAAAATAGATTCCTGAAGTATCACATTGTATTTAGTGCAGAAAATTGATTTGAAAATTGAATTGCCCAGATAGATAGCTCTGACTTTATAGCTTGTCCTAAATCAGTGAGATGCACTAAAAAGAAGGAGAAAAAAAAACGACTGACTGGTTGAATTAGGGCCTTTGTTGAATACCTGTATAGATATAAGATTTGATATCACATTTTACCGGAAGTTTTAAGAACACATTCTCATGAAACATAAATCGGAACAAATAAATTGTTCACATATCTGAAAAATTACAATACTTGGTAAGGGTATGAATAATCGAGTTGTTAACTGTATATATAAAGGTGAATAAAAGCGTTATGGAAACTGAATGCATCTTTGAAACTCTGATATATAGTACAGCTCAAATCTTAGTCCATTTAAAGACCGTCAATACTACTGGGTCAAAAGGGATTAGACCACACAGCGAGGTCACTGACAGGTGGCTATCTCATTAACTCGGCTCTCAACTAGCATAAGAAAAAGAGGATTATGGGGGACCAACAGGCACCGATTGGGGAAGTTTTCTATATAGAGGGCGCAAGTAGCTACAAGTAGGACAGTGGGGCTTTAAAAGGTATACGTTAATACATTTATGTGTACAAAATGTTTCTCCTCTCTCTCTTTTTAGGATCCACTATCCCCTACCCCTGCCCTACCAAGGCAAACCAGATCCTGTGGCTCTGCAGGACACGGTCAGAGAGTTACGCAAGGAAGTCAAACTGCTCAAATCGCAGGTAGGTCAAAAGTTAATCTGTATTATCCCTGGTCTTATCAAAGCAAAACCAGATTCCATTGCTCTTAAAGAGTTGTGATTGATCCAAATCAATCGCAAGTCTTCCAATCAATCGCAAGTCTTCCAATCAATCGCAAGTTAGCTGTTTCTCATCTCTTATGTACATAGAACTTTGTGATTGATATCAATCGCAAAAAGTTGCGATTATTGTTAAATAGGCTCTTTGTATTAAAGGCAGGGCCCAGAGCTATGATTTCAGAAATTTTCAAAATACATCATCACAAAGTTTCTTTCATCTAATTTCTGTCAACAAAATTTCTTTTTTCTTTTGTCTTTTTAACAGCTTAATTCAGATCGCAAATCTTCAGAACTTGTCAAGCTGACCAAAGAGTAAGTAGTATTTTACGGCTTTATTTCATTTCAAAGTTAAATGCTTGTATTTGTCACTATTATATTTAAATGGGGAAACTGTACCTGTCTATTAATTGTAAGGCCATTGAACTTGCTTGCAATTGTCTTGCCTCCTGGACGAAATATATGGTGTTGAGCCCTGGTGATTCCAACAGGATGAAGAATATAAGCATTGATGCCCCTTTCTTAAATGATAATATAATGAGTTTTACTGTGGACATGACTTTTAAGGAAGTTTTGATGATGCAACTGCTCATACTTCTGCTCTTACTGTCATTTCTTTATATACTGCATCATATGTGCATTGCTTATTTGGAGTCTCTCTGTTCTCAGTTGGGTTTCTCTTCTTCTTTCTCCCTCCTTTCCACCATCCTCCCTCCCTCCCTCCCTCCCTCCCTCTCTCTATCTCTCTCTCTCTCTCTCTCTTCCTTTCTGTATACACTATTTTCCAAATTAATCTTCATGGCATTTGATATATTTGTAAATCTTGAATTGATGCAGTTGAATTGGATATTCATACAGATATCACATACTATGAATTTGTTCCAGCTCATTAATACAATTTGCTACAACTCATTTACATTTTTTTTTTTAAAGAGGGGTCCATTTAAAGCCCCACTGCACTACTTATAGCTACTTGCGCCCTCTATATAGCAAACAATGCCTAATCGGTGACTCTTGGTCCCCCATGGTCCCCTTTTTCTTATGTGAATTGAGAGCTGATTTGATGAGATAACCACCTGCCAGTGACCTTGCAGGGTGGTCTAATCCCTCCCGTAAACTAGTACAGATGGGCTTTAGATAATTATTCTTTTCCTTTTTTGCCCCTCATATAGCTATGAGAATCTGTTATCAGAGAAGCAAGAAATAGAGGATGCCTTTCTCCGGTACCGAAGGGAGGTGAAGAACACAGCCACCGGTAGCGCAGCAAAGGAGGTACGCATCCTCAAGACGGCCATCCAGAATCTCGAGGAGGAACTGGGCAATGAGAGAAGGAAATACCAGAGATCGTCCAGCAAGAGAAGCCAGAACTACAGGGAACTTCTGGAGGAGGTACGTACTTCTGCCCGTTTCCAGTTGAGTTTAGGATAAAGTTTGGTTATGTAACTGTAATGAAATTGCCAAAAAAGCTAGTGCTACTGTTTAGGATTTGTTTTAGTTATGTTTCTATGGGGATAATGATCTCAAGATGCAATAATATGAACATGTGTAAGGAGATTTTCTTATAGAATTGTTGATAAGTTTCACAACTGACGAGATTTCAAATTGAACCGCTGTTCATTGTACTCATGATGTAGCTGTCGATATATGATGTTTATATATGTATGTACAACATTGTTATGTTTTGCAGAACACCTCTTTGTTACACAATCTGAGGATTCCCATTCCCCCTGATATGATATGGATTAAGGCTCTTTCAGATATGCTGTAGTAAACTGCCCCTATGTTTTGATAACATGTTAAGGTGCCTTGCATATTCACATGGCTCTGTGTTATAAGATACTGTAATGTGTAGAATTACACTTAAGTCATTATAAACCAAAAAAACGCCATGGTTAACCGCGCCAAATCTGAACAAGGCTTGAAGAGGAATTATCATCAATGTAATATTTCCTTCACTCACTTTGTAATAATGCAAAATTAATAAAGTTTGTATGTATACAATGTATTTATATGTGCATTGTGAACGATGATAAATTAGATACCGGTAAGTACTGTTAAACCAGAAACTTTCATCTGCATGATATGTCCGTGAATTTGCGAAAAGTTTGATGCCATAAAGTAATACAAATCACATCACACACACATCACTGACACAACACTAACATTTTTGCATAATTTGTGAAAGTTTCTTGCCGTGAAAGTGGCTGTCAGTAATAATTTAGAAAAGTTTCATGTTGCAAAATATTTTGGTTGTACAGTATATCCTACAGGAATTTGTGAGAAACTCGCTGTTATATACATGTATGTTTTTATGTCATGTTCAGTGATATTGTATAATGCATTTGATGAAAATCTCCCAACCATATTCATTTGATGAATATCTCTCAAACGTATTAATTTGCAGGTGGAAGAGCTGAGAGCCAGCGAGAGGAATCTCAAAGTACGAGTCAAGAGTCTTACAAACGAGTTAAGCATCCTGAGAAGAAAGTGAGTAATACCTTCCGATACTAATCATGATGATGTTATTAGCTATTGTATTAAAAATATGACCAAGGATTTAGGTTTTTTGTGTTCTGTTATTGTTCATCCACAACATGAAAATTTCAGATTCATGAACCTCTTCTTTGACATATCAACAGTCCCTTTCTATTTTTGTTTCATTTAAAATTATTGTACTATGAAAATGAACATAATGTGTTCTGTCAAGAAAAGAAAAAAAGAGATAATTTCTTTATAATGATTGAAGGCATTTTTATTGGAAATGTTAACATTTAATGTGACCTCACCTCATTAGTCTTTTGATTAAACTTTTATTGAGTTTATGACGGACTTGACATTGTTAATGTTATCTTCATCATTCATTTGGTAAATATATAACAAGCCTTAAATTTGTGTATCTTGTCTTTACTGCTCTTTGTTTTCGTTTCATTACACCAGTCCGTCGCGGCGGAGTACCCGTTCTCCGATGGTCCCCACCCCTGTATCTCAGCGTCAGTCCAGACCTGCTTCTAGGAGACCACCATCAGCCGACATAGCGAGGTCCAGGCCCCGCTCAAGAGTAGAGACGAGCAGCAGAGAGAGGTCGCTTTCAAGAGGGCGGAGGTCAAGTCTGTCATCAGTTGGGAGTAGAAATCGAAGCGTCTCACCCGCAGGTCCGTTAAGTTTGTCATTATTAACCTGCAAATACTGGATCAAAGTTTTTTAGTCTTTTTAAATATTACTCTGAAGGGAGATTAAGTACTTCTTTCAGTAGAGTAACATGAATTATTTTCCCTTTGCCATATAACAAATAGGCTGGCGACCCAAATAAACGATCAATTGGGAGCCCATAGAACTTGTGGCCCCTGGTACCAATGCGTATAGTTAAAACAAAAAATATCTTCTCTTAACAGTTTATCCTACTTTGATTCAATGCTCTGTGATACATTCATTTCCTCTCAAAAGTTTTTCTTATGCCACATTAATTTATTTTGTCGGTCTACCGTCTGAATACGGTAGGTTTTTTAAAACTGTGATCTTTGTTTTATTCATCAGGTGCCAGAGCACCCAGGTTTGACCCCACTGCTTACACCCTGGAGAAGAAACGCAGAGAAGAAGAATCCAAGTTAAAAAGGTTGGTCTTTGAATCTTTAAAGTGTGGAAGATGTTTCCTGTAATACTCTCATACACATGAATATTCTGCAGGTTTTTTTGTGTGCACTTTGTAAGATTCAGAGTCGATGACTTGATACGCAACTCACTGTTCACCTATTAACTACTGTTGAATTCTCTCTAGGTGTTCTTCTTTCTAAACCTTCATTATCTGGTTATTTTGATGATTATTTTTCCATGAATGTCTTGCCATAACTGGTTCTCACATTTGTCCCTATTTCCAATGAGAAGACATTTGGTTAATAGTAAGCCAAGCAGTGAAAATACATCGTCTTTAGATTGTTCCTCAACAGGCATTCAGTTTGTAGCTTCTACTCAAGATTCAAGATTCAAGATTATATTGTCCATATATATAATACAGAAATTTGTTTTCTATTGGTGTGACATGTAATATGTGAAACATGAGACAAAAACATGGTGCTGTGTGCTGTAAGCTAGAAGGGCGTCAAGACTCTATAAAGAAAAAGTCTATGAGTGAGCAGATACAGTCCTTCTTAATAAAGCACCTTATCCATCACTTGAAACCCGTTTTGGAGGTGCTTGGTTGTCTACAAGGCTGATCACTTACCCGTATTTGTCAGGATCTCTGATTTATATTCTGTTGTCACCTATGTCAAGGTTTTTGCTCATTTCCAATTCCATTAAGGATGCAAATGTCAATGTGGTTGGATAAGCATGTGGGTGCCCGTGAAAGGGCGACTGGCTGGAATGCATCCCATGGGAGTGAAGAGAGTGCACTGTAAGGTGCAGAATCATAACAGAATCAAATGACCATGGTAATAATACTGTAAGGGCTTTGTTTAGGTACGTTGTAACAGCTAAAGTGCTTTATAAGAAACAGTTATTATTATTATAATTATTAGCCTGTTTGTGATGTCATCTCTCTCACCAGTGCCAGGTTACAGAACAGTGGAGTTCGGTCTGGTGGCAAGTCACGGTTAACAGGTTCAGGAGAGAGAGGCAGAACCAGAAAACGGCTCTCTGATGGGTACAGAGGTAAGAGTGAATTTAAAGCCCCACTGTACTACTTGTAGCTACTTGCTCCCTCTTTATAGAAAACAATGCCTAAGCGGTGACCATTGGTCCACCATTATCCTCTTTTTCTTATGTTAATTGAGAGCTGAGTTGATGAGATAGTCATCTGTCAGTGACCACGCTGTGTGGTCTAATCCCTCCTGGCCAAACTAGTACAGACAGCCTTTAAACAAAAACAAAATACAGAGACAAAGGAAGTAAGAAATACCACCGACTAGTGCTAGAGGATAGCCAAAACGAAATTATGTGTTACGTGTACATGTTCATCTTCAGTCTAAATTTTTTGTATTTTTTGAGAATTTAAAAAATATTTTTCTTCTTACAATCGCCCTATACTAAGTGTTATGGTTCAAAATGATCTTTCCATCCAAGGGTTCCGTTCCAGGAGTTCATCGGTTGGAAGCGTTGGAAGTAGGAGATCCTCTGCAGGAGGGGTCAGTGATGTAGAGGTGCTCTCTGATGCCTCAGAAGGAAGGAGAAGGTAGTTTGACCTTTGACTTTTCATCCCTATACTGTATTGTTCTTTCTCTCTCTGCCTCTCTCTCTCTGTCTCTGTGTCTGTCTGCTCTCTATCTCTCTCTCTTTCTCTTTCTCTCTGTCTCACGCTCTCCATCTGTCTGTCTGTCTGCTCTCTGTCTCTCTCTCTGTGTCTGTCTGCTCTGTCTCTCTCTCTTGTCGGTCTCCTCTCTATCTCTCTCTCTTTCTCTCTCTCTCTCTCTCTCCCTCTGTCTGTCTGCTCTCTGTCTCTCTCTCTCTCTGTCTCGTGCTCTCTCTGTCTCGTGCTCTCTCTCTGTCTGTCTGCTCTCTCCCTCTCTCTCTCTCTCACTCTCTATCTCTGGCTCTTGCTCTGTCTGCTCTGTCTCTCCCTATCACTCTTGATCATTGGTGGTTATTTCTAAGCAGTTATTACTTCATTGTCGCTTCTATAATAGCTAGTCACAACAAGATATTAAAGTCCTTGATGACATTGTTACACTATTAGTTCAGGTTTTCAAAATGCATGCTGATTTCTTCTGTTTGGGGGATTCTTCAAAGAAATAATGTGAAACCTTGAAAATAGTATACCGGTACAGTGTTTTGAATATAACTAGTTTTATTATTTATTAAAAAAAGAGCTGTTAATCTTTGACTTTCTCTATTGTTTGCTTCTGCTTTTTGCAGATAGAAGATAGAAGGGATCAACACATTTATGTTCATATAGCAGCATTTTGCTGTAATATAGTAGGTGTTGGTATATTGATTTATCCCTAGTTACACATTTAGGGGATGCAACATGACCATCATACGTTCATATTATTTGTTTGAATAGGAGATTACGGGAAGTGCTGAAGTCTGGCAAAACATCCTCCTCAAAAGCATGGGCAAGTCCAAATGTGGTGAGTTATCACGGTTCTTTTTTTGTTTTTTTAATTTTAGAGAGATGAATGGCATTAGAAAATGACCTGCAGATATTATCTTACAACATTTTCTCATCTGCATAGCTTCATATATGCAACAATCAGTGTCAACACTATGACTCACAGATTACTGGAAAATATATTTTGCCTTGTACAAATGATTGTCTAATTATGTAACATGTTTAGAACGGAATGGCAGCTCTTTTGAGATAATGCATTTCAATGGGATTAGCATCAGGTCTATGTAATATTCCAATCAGCCTCATTTGTATTGATATCCTTGTTCATGCTTCTGTATCTATCTAGATTACCTTGGGACATATTGCAGCACATTTGATTATTAAAATTTGGAGTACATAACTTTCAAGTGCATGGATCATAAATACCCTCATAAGATACCATGTGTGTGATGAAGCTAATCATACCATGTTCTCTTCTCTTTCAGCCGTTCAGAAGGAAAACTGGAGGTGCGCCTAAAAGATATCCTTTTCATGCTCTTCCCACTGATTTTATAATCTATTAAGCACTGTATTTTTGTTGTTTTATTGGGTTTTTTTCTCCAATATCTGTAAGTGTCTTGTTATTTATAAAATTCATAATAATTAAGACAACTAAATATGCCACATATTTGTGAAGGGATAAAATTTGGAACAGACCAGATGTGTTTGGTAATGAATACCGGTATGAATGAAAATTAATGGCTATTATTCTATTACAAAATTTCAAAGTAGCTTCTAGAGTAAAATAGAAATTGTAGTTTTAGGACGTTAGAACAAACAGCAAATGCAGAGTCAATATTGATTATAAAATGAATAGATGGTCAGTTGTATACTATATTCAAATTGCTATTATCTATTTTTAAGTTTAGGTATTAGGGTTAGAGTTATTTTCCTCCACAATGCTTATTCAAAGCCAACATCTTCTTGCTCAGTGAGATAATTTTCGGCGGATGTGCGACTAACTAATTCACCTTTGAATACAATTCATGTGGTTGTTGAAAATTGCATGTCCCTCCACACAAAAAAGAGAATCTTTGTTGATGCTTTCTATTCCCCCAAATGAGTTATAATGTGAACAGAGTAACCTCCACACTTTAGACTGAAGTAAATTTCAAACTTTTCCTTGACCAACCTCATCACATTAATGAGCACCCCTGATCCCGACTACACATCAAGGAGAGGGTCTGGAGGCAAGACTAGAAGCAGACCACTGTCTGAATACAATGGCCAAGGTAGGAAGATTGATGTCAAAGATAACCAAATATGGGCTAAAATTTTGAAGTGTGTACATGTAAATGACTTTCAATAGTTTAGCTAGCGATAATGCAAGAATATTTTGGGTATGGTACATTACATCATGCACATGTACATACAGTTATCAACTAAATTATTCATACCCCTAACAAGTTTTGTAATTTTTAATGTGAAAAATTGATTTGTCCCAATTTATGTTCCTTTATAATTTAACATATTAAAGCCGACATCTTTAAGTTTTCAACAACAGCCCTATTTCAACCTTTAACTCATTCTTGGGGTATGAAAAACAAAAAAAAACATTAAACTTACAAGAATAATTTATACAGTAGGTTTGCGGTTGCACCATGTGTGTGAGAGAGAGAGAGGTTTGAGGAGTCCTGAACAGAACTCTGACTCGGTAATCTTTAATTTAGTTGTTAACTGTAGATTTTTAAACCTGAAAGTACAAAGTTGAGATGAAATAAAGTATGCCCAAAGCTTTATATATAAACACCACTCCAGGAAATGCAGTGTTCAATACAGGTAGTTCCTCAGACGGGTTCCAAGTCTGACAGCTGCATGTAATGTGATGGTAAAGGGGTGACAGAATAGTTATTCACAGTGTTGCTACTAACAAACTAATAGCAGTTATTATATTTCAATGCTCTTTATTATGTTAAATGCATAGCTCGCAAGCTGACTGGAGTCGTAGAACGGCAGAGGTAATCTGAAGGTGATGATTTCCATTTTGTTTACATTGCAGATCGGAGCGCTGCCCTGTACAGTGAGGCCAACGAGATGTCCGAGATAGATGCAAGACTTAGCGCCCTGCAGCATTTTATGAAGCACAATTTGTAAAGACTGTCAGCAAGTCAGAAGTACATGGATATCATAAAGCATTAGAATGAGAGAATTACCCCCACTAAGTGTCACAGACCTGAAGAAATATGCGGTGATCTTCCATTTTGTGGATGGAGGCAACTTTCTAAAGGCTGTTTGCCTGGGATCCATGTACTGTGTACAGATTCGACAGGTATTCAAACAAACGAAATAAACAGAAAGGAAATTTAATTGATTGCCACCTGGTTAGTGAATGAACTATTTGCCACCTCTCATCTGCTTATTGCCCACTCCAGAAGGAAAAAGAATACTACCTGCATTTGATTTTGCCATTTGCAAGTTTTATTTGTTAAAATCAAGTTATAATCAAATAAAATTAACAAACTTGTTTGAGTATTTGCAGTTAATTCTCAAGGGCTTTTATCACAGTTATAGAACCATTGCATGAAAAGTATATATGAAAATCATTCCTAACTTGAGGTTCTCTCTAATTTCATCAGTCAAGAGACGTTTGAAGGTCAGTTTAGGCAGAGATCCCTGCCATTTTCCTGGTTTAGGCCTCATTTCTATGTTTGAGTTGTTGGATTTCTCTTCAAATACCAGAGCTGGCACCTCCATTAATTCCAAGCTTTCTATCAATATTCATGTCTTATCACACTTTAAATTGATTGTTGTGATATGATTTATTTTTCTATTGCAGAAGTATTTTAACATCACCCAGGAAATGGTGGTACTTTTTACAACTGCTAGGTTCGATGATACATTGATAGTTCAGTTTTTAATTACTCAATCATATAAATTTATCTGTCTTTCACCCTAATGAAGACTTCAGAAGGTTTTTTTTCCCCCTCTCTCTCTCTCTCTTTGTCTCTCTCTGTCTCTCCAATTATAGTCATATCTCATTTTTCATTATTTTGTAGCTGCTCAGGGTCAAGGGTTTTCAAGATATTTCTTTTACTCAATTTCATGGAATTTCACATAATTTATGTTTCCATAATTTTGAACAAGTTTGCAAAATAGCAAATAAACTTCTGTAGCGTGACACTGCACTGTAAGGCATTGTCAAAATATCACCCATTTCCCATTCTGTTGGCAGTTGAATCTATGATTAATGAACCTGCACTCTTGTTTTGTGTCTGTGTGTGTTGGAGAAGAAACTTCAAATTACAGAATAACAAAATGGATTAGAAGTAGAAGTGTAGAATATTGCATTTAGAACAAGACCTTACATTGTAATGGAATATTAATACAAGATTCCTTGTTCTTTCAGAAGTGAACTCTGATTAGTGATTACACATAATTACCAGCCATGAAATAAAAGTTGCCATGTTACATGAAATATTTTATTTGTACATATGAAATGTATATATCTGTAAATGGACATTTTATATAAAACAATTTCATAAGCTTGATGTGAACTTGTGAATAGTGTACAGCAATTTTGTCAATAAAATTGGAGGAAGAACCCTCAGCTTATGTAATTCTGACAGTCTTATGTATTTCTTACAAGTTGCAGAGTACTAATGACATACATGTTTATATGTTTTTGTTGCTGCATGACTAAAAGTGCTTTCACACATTCAAGGATCACACCACGGATCAACACGGATGGTCCATTCTGGATCCTCCTGTAAATTCTGTGTTATTTCTGTGCAAGAATTACAGGCCGATTCCATGCTCTTCCGGGGAGGGGTGGGGGGTGGTTGTTTCTACGGCGACGCCCACGTTGCAGCCTTGATTATCTCCATAGACATTGTACTTTTCCGTATTTGTACCCTATTTGGAACATGTTCACACTGGTGCTATGGCGAAACCGTGTTGCGATCCTTGGAAGTGTGAAAGCTGCTGTAGTAGTATACTGTGCATAGATTGCCTTCGGTGTCCTTTCCTTGTGAAAAAATTCTCCCTTCCATTCTCAAACTTTGTTGTGCATGGTAACTTCTATGTTCTTCTTTCGTTTTTTTTTTTTTTTTGGGGGGGGGGGGGTCATGTCAAAAAATCCATCTGATGTGTTTGGGACAACCAAATGTACTACAACTAAAACAAACAAAATATTGCTATAGGTACAGATGTAATGAATGACAATGACATTTTATCCCAGACACCTACATGTATCTGAAACACTATGAAGAAACAAATAGAAATACAAAGAGGCAAATCTCTTTTAGACATCACTGGATGATTTTTGTATTTTACCAAGGACGTATATACTTTATCCTCATTTATTATTTTACTGAAACAAGAGATATTGCTAGTATATTAACAAAGCTAGAAACATTTTAGAGTTGTCAATGGTGGGGAGTATGGTACATGCATGATGAACAAAATGCTTACTTCATATGTGGCACAATTTTGTGACAATCATAACTATTTCAGTACTGATCTGTAAACTTTACACTTTTCTTAATCTAGTAGTATTGGGATTGAATCGGGGACAATGTTTACAACAACTATAAAAGTATGTTTATACACTGCAATTCTGTGTCTTTCATGCCCTGATTTTTCTCACATATAGCATGCTCAAACTTATTGAGGGCTATCAAATCAACAGACCTATTCAATACAATCCTTAACATTTTCTTCCTTCTTTACAACTGTTTACATACATGAGATAACATTTTTTAAATACCTGTATCAACCAAGTACCTGTGAGATAAATGTTATTCTCATTTGGTTCTTGTGTGCATGAAAGCAGATTTATATACAAACATTTCTTCAAAGAATTATTTGAAGAGAAAATAAAAAAATAAAAGAAATAAAGAGTCCATAAGGCAGGTGCATCAATCACAATAAGTCAAAATATTGCATCTCTGTGATAAATAACCATTGCATATGGGTAACATAAACACTACATTATCACACTCTGCTTTCAAAAGATATACTTCATAGTTTATAACTTCCTACATACATGAAGGTGTGAGACATCACAAACAGCATAACTCTTGATCTGCAGATCATATTTGCAATAGTGAAAAAAAATTATACTTATAAATCAATTATTGACTTTGATCTTGATAAATTATTTCTATACAATTATAAAATGATTAATTATCTTTACTTTCTCTTCGACGATGGTGCATATTCGACTAGTAATCGATTGAATTCTCTTAACTTTGCGTCTTGTTCTTCAATGAGGAGCCCAAGCTCCTGAACCTGAGACTGCAGCCCCTTAATGTCCACACTCTGTTTAGATTCATGCTGGTCGTCTTTCTTTGAAGATCTCCAATATTCAAATGCGATTGTTGCCGTCGCGATGGAAAAGAGAAAACTTTCACTGATGATCTCTGCTCCCAGTTCTACTGCTGCTTCGCTACTCAGAGGCTTGACTTCAGTGGCTTTTCCTAGACCAAGAATTCTCATTCTCAGGTTCACGTCCAGCCAATGATAAACTGTTAAAAGAGGAAATGAATGAAAATACAGCACTTTGTCTGTTCTTAAAACTCGCTGAACAAAATTAAACTGGCAGACTTTGCACCTTTAATTTTTCATAAATCGTAAAACAAGGCGGCAATAACCATAAACTTTTACACAAATATCAACATGTCATTTCAAGATAAAGAATGAAGGAATAATATGTAACTTGTTTATTGTGAGAGTAGCAGAATATAGAATCATAGATCTACATCATGTACATATTCTACTTTGCTTATATTACTGCCCCACATGCTTAAATTGATGTTGGTACTTACATTGAGCTGGAGGCATGCAAACGTATTTCCTCATAAATGGACTGTCTTTTGCCCTATTTCGAATCGCCTTTGACAAAGGCTTGCTGACCTGCTTTATTGCAAGGGTCCCAAGTTTTATAATCGGGAAAACCATTTTGACTAGAAATTAGCAGCCTTTTTCTGAGCTGACCACTGATGCAATACACAAAATAATTTGTGAGTTGATTGTTGCAGCCTTTTTAAAGTCTTAGCTAAACATTGACTTTCTTAATAATAAGTTTTTGTACCATAAATTATGTCTGCATACGTCTAAATATAGCGTACTTGTATTTTAAAGATTATTTAAAATATTTCCTTAATTCTTTTTTGTTTAAAACCATTATGATTAGACGATATTAACTGAAAAAATGTGAAATGTATCTCACATTTGTTTTTGTTAAAGACTATTTATCACATGCATATTGCGTAATGGTTGTGAATAGTCACGACTTAATCTGAAATTCGTAACGAATACATTCAGTTCTTTGGGATTTATTCGCATATCTGTAACTCATCCACCATCGTAAATCATAGGAAAATATCATGTCACTATTTACTCAAATTATTCGGCCGTCTACCAGGCTTTTTCGCAGTTTTCAGGCGACTGGTCTTCCGCACTGCCAGCTGCGATTGCTCTCAACGGAGCTGAAGGAGCGGATCGACGGGCTGGTTCAGGGGAAGAAGGTCGTCGTGTTCATGAAGGGTGTCCCTGAGCAGCCGCAATGTGGATTCAGCAATGCTGTGGTACAGATCATGAGGATGCACGGAGTAGACAACTATGAAAGTCATAACGTATTAGAAGATGATGATCTTCGAGAAGGTAAGTTGTGGACCTGTGATATGAAATGTGTTTCTTTTTTAATATGAATTCACCAAATTTGTCTTTGCAGCTGTATGAGGTTAGACTGGATTTTCTTTCTCAAGTTTCTGTGAATGCCCAGGGAAGGGAGGTTACATAGATCTATATTATTATTAATAACTTTAATCAAAATTGTCATAGAACAGTACTTTGGAGTAGGAAACTCTTAAAGATTCCAATGCCCCCCTTTTTTCTTTCTTTCTTTCATTTCTTTCATTTCATTCTGTATTTAATTTACATTTTTTTTTTTTCGTTTAGATCTAGTTGTCTTTATTCTGCATTACAATTAGGTCTAAGCCAAATTAATGAAAAATTACCATTTCAAAATGTAAAATAGTATCATTAATTATTAAATGTCAGAAGAACAATGAAACAAATAATGAACACCCTTTTTTATACTCCATTTTCAAATAAGAGTTTAAAGCAAGATGTATTACTAATAAAATTACACCTCCAGAAATGAGAGCATTTCAGTAAAAAATTGATTTGAGCCCTGCTTGAAACACTCCATTAAAAATCACTCCATACAAAAATCATTTCATACAAAAATCACTATGATATAAATTCAATACATGTATGATTTGATTTGTATCTTTAAAATATTGTTACATTTTCCATCTATTTGTTGACCTGTCCAGGTATCAAGGAATACTCCGAGTGGCCCACGATCCCACAGATTTACATGGAAGGAGAGTTTGTAGGAGGATGTGATATCGTGGTACAGATGCATCAGACAGGGGACTTGATTGATGAACTCAAAAAGATTGGAATCCGATCAGCGTTACTGGATGCACCCAAAGAAGAGGAGCCTTCAAAATGATACTTCCATCTCTGATTGGAGATTTGAATTTAGGACAATTTTGGAAAATGGAGAATCCTCTTGGATGAAGTGAATATCGAGGGGTCAGTGACACAAAGACGTTAATCCATTTTGGCCATTTTGAGAAAATGTGGTGTATGCGTCACTGAGCACTTGGGCCTTAAGGAGTTAAGCCTTCGTTTCACTAGCCATTGACTTCAATGGGGTGTTGGGTGGAGTTAAGTCTTTGTGTTTCCTGGAAAGCCCACATTTTTCTGAACATTTTGATATCAAATACTCATTTTGGCAAAATATGGAGTTAAGTTTTTGTGTCACTGAACCCTCGATATGATGTGCTGTGGATACTGTTGGAGTTATGGAGTAGCATCAGCATTTTTGTTCATGTGATCATACATTATATACATGTATAGCATTTGTTGTTACCTCTTTAAAATACCGAAATCACCCAAGTTTCACTTCCTGGTATTCCTCAAAACACCTAAAAATAATGAGTGCTTCCTAATTAGAGAAGTGCAAGGCTTGCATGGACATCAGCTCATGTATCTCAGGGTGGTTCACAAACAACAATTCAATTGTGTAAAATTGAATGTGGAAGGAGTGTGAGCTGATGTCATGTATGCAAAGCACAAAGTACCTTGTGGCTGTGCTCCAGGACTTACTTATAGGCTTTAAAGTTCTTAGATGCACTCTGATCCTTGTTATGAAGCATTTTCAAACAAATTTTATGACTAGTTCAGAAAGGTTCTAATTTTCACACATGTACAATAAAAAATTAATCCTGTTAATGTTTAAGACCCTTGTAGACCACCCTGCATAATTTATGACCTCTTTTTCATACTTTGGTTCTTTATTGAAAATGTGTTACTATGGACATTATTTGATGGCTATCCAAAATCATGCAAACTATTAGACAGAACTCATTCTTTAATAAAACCTGACATTTGTCAACATGAGGCGGTCAGAGGAGCCATATGTAATCTCAGCGGAACAACCATCGATATCAGAGACTCAAGCTTTCGGTCTTGCAAACTATATGCTATTTACTGTTTCTTCCAACAAGTAAATTGCTACACTGTACATAAAAGAGTTAAAGATAAAGTTGAGTTCTAGTTGTGTGGTTGCATTGTGAAAGAAAATGTCTGGAAGCATTTGGGAATGTTTGACCATATATAGTAAATAAGAATTGGTGCATAAACTGCATAATCTAAGGTTTTTGAAACATCAATAGGATAAGAAATGTACTCAATAAAGGTAACATTTAGTACTGCACATAAATGTTTACCAGTACATAGTAATGTAGTATGAAATTTTAATCTTAAGCTTTTCAGCTATTTCTCATCATATTTTAAGTATAAGGGCATTCTCAATGAGGGGACATATATATGCTATGATATTCTTCTAAACTGACTTTTAAAAAAGAATGAGAAATGTCCAAATATAATTTTCATCTTTACCAGAATTCAACTGAACTTGATCACTGTATTTCATCACATTTATTCATATTGTTAACGTAATCTGGTATTAGCCAGTTCTCAATATATTTAATTAAGACTGAGTAACGATTGTTATCAATCTGTAACCTTAAAATAAATTTGACAGAAATATTTAGTGATCAAACATATCACTGAAGTAAATTTATGTTCCATTTTACTGGACAAAAGAAAGTTTTAAACAGTACAGATTTGCATGTTATGCCTTGTATTATTTGATGGAAGTACATGTTTGTTAGGCCTATGCAAATTTGTTATTATAAGCGCACAAAATTGAATTCATGAAAATGACATGATTTGTGATTTAATTGCTTTTCTAAAGTACCTGTGATATAAATACTTTTTGTTTTTTCGCTGTGATTTCATGACTTTTATCAACCCTTTACTTTTGTTTTATTATAATGTTAAACGCGGCTCCTAGTACTTGCAAGTTGCCATATCAAGATATCTATAAATAAAAAAATGTTATTCTTGCTTTTACAATAGGGGGGGGGGGTACAGTATACAGGTATTGGTTCCTATTTGAGCAAATGCACAATGGTTGGTATTCTACTACTTCAATTTAAACCTGAAACTGGTACTAACAGCTAAAAGTCATCTTGATCAAAAGAAATTGTTGGCATTGGTCTACCTTCCTGTGTTAAAGGAATTTAGATCGAGCTTAAACCAAACAGCCAGGTTTATTGTTGGTAGAATATGGGGCAATATTGTTTATGATACCAAACTTGATTTTTGTCAGAAGACTGAATATGTAAAATGGTCAACAGATTAGATATTTTAGCCATTTATTCATTTGAATTTGAGAGTGCACTTCAGGAAACATTAGAAAATGCAATCTAGTTTGTATATGTACATGTATTATTCATCATTCTGCAAATATTTACTCTGATGATCAACCATAAACTTCATTTTATATTAATAATAATAATAGCACCAGAATATCATTGTGTTACCACCTTTGTAAAGTCTTACTACCAATCAGTGGTATGAATTACCCATACTGATACATCAATATTGTATTTTGTGAATGACTTTATACTACATGATATGATATGAACAATTAAAATGTTTTGAAAGTGATTTAGAAACCTGTTTACACCTTTATTGAATCTTTTGTTCCCTTTATGAGTCCACATAAAGCCTCCCAAACTTATTGATAGATATGTACTACAATTCTCTGATTTCACTTCCACTCGGGAAGGAACTGAAATAAATTCATGACCTGTCTTCATCAGGATGTATGTGCATACAGTAATGGTATGGACCTACATGTACTAAGATGGTAATAGGCTATATACATATTCATTAAATTATATTTTACTGAAAGAAACTGACCACATTTATCAATTTGCACAATTTTCATGTACATTAATTAGCATCACTTGCATACAATTATACATCTTCATTAGCAGATATTTGCATAATGACATTTCCAGTACTAGCTGGGCATTATATTCCTCTTCTATCAATATAGATCATTGGTTGAATATTGACCTTGAAGTTGATAGGTACTTTCTTTGTTGCTCAGTACCATCCCTTGGTCGCTCAGACATCCAATCTAAGTTTAAGGGTCACCTTTTCCCAGTATTTCTTGGGCAGCTTTAAAAAAAAAACTCCCTCTCAGTCCAACATTAAGTTTTAATTCTTGAGATATCACATTTGCTTCACAGTTACTGAAAAATCCAAACTATTCTGCTAAGACTAAAGCCATTACTTTAGGACGTACCTGGGATCATGCATAATTATCACGTCATGCAAATGATGCTAATGAATATGCGAGAGTTTGTAAAAAGGGGGAAACTTCTTTTAGTAACTGTGACAAAAATTTGATATCAAAAATACAATTACAACCTTAGTTTCTTCGTGTTAGTCTTCTGACATCCCACATAATGAGTGGCACATCAGTGATCTTCACTAAAGATTGAACAGTACCTTCATCGAATCTGAAAAGAGATGCAACTGATTTTCACTTGACGCCATCTCAACCCCCATCCTAATTCATTAGGGACATCAAATAGCTGATGGGAAAGAATCAACTGTAGATTGTGGAGTGTCATCTCGATCAGGCCATGGATCCTGCGCTACCCAGTAATGCATTTTTGAAGATCCTGGTCAAATTGTCACTACTAACATGTAAAAAAATGAATGAATCACATCATTACAGGGTGAAGAATTAATATATGTTTTGGGAAATTATAGTAGTCCTGCATAATGAACAAGACGAAAAATCATTATGAAACCCCAAGGTGTGTGTCACGTCTTTAGGATGGTGACGTTAAATGTCGGTCCCTAGACGTAAATGTATCTGATTGATATACGTCTGTAAAACTTATGCACACACACACTTCCTAGTTCAAAATGCTCAGTGGTATATATAGCTTAAACATCACATTTGTTTTACAGTTACTCAAAAATACTACCTTCCAGACCACTATTATGCATATTCATCAGGATGTATTCAGGATTCATTAAAATATCCTTTAGTCTTGTCATTTCTCTTGCTACTGATTGGGTATGGCAGGTAATACATGCAAATACATACTGATGAATATGCTCGGCGTAGACGTAGACGTAGTACAAAAAGTGGAAACTTTTAGTAACTGTGAAACTTATATGATATCTAAACGATGAATAGCTTGAAGTTCTCTCTCGTGATTATAGGCTCAAGATGCAAAAATATCCAAGAAAGTCGTTGCACAGTGACCCCTCTGTCTTTCTCAGGCGGACCCCTGCTCTCGAGACTGGGTCATGGCTTTCGGATGGTGACGTGTGGAAAGCCCCATCACACACCCACCCGCACACACATCCGTGTGGGTTATTATCTTGTCATATAGATGCTTGTTTTAAGACTATGATACCAGGAGGGTGTTATGTTATGATACCTTTATAACAACCTTTCAAACATATACTACTTTCATATTCCTAATTTCTCAGAGATTAAGAATGAACTTTGTAATTCATAATCTTGGAAAGTTTGGAATAAGTCTCTCTTAAAAGTTTCTCTTCCAAAACTCAGCCGTTGCCATCCCTCCCACCCAGTGATGAGTTTTACTAGGGTATAGGCCTTAGATATCATTTATGTTGCACAGTTAGTACAACCTCTCATGTGTATATAAATCATGCATATTCAACAGATTTTATTTGAATATCTTTTATGATTGGTTATTGCTATATACTGAATATCACTTTCTTCCTCATGATTGGGCATGGTAGGAGGTACATGCAAATACTTAAATTATGCATACTTGACACCTGAGAGTTTGTACTAACTGTGCAACAAAAATGATATCTAAGGCCTATACCCTAGTAAAATTCATCATTGGGTGGGAGGGACTGGCAACGGCTGAGATTTGGAAGAGAGACACTTCTTCCAAACTTTCCTAGATTTTGATTACAAAGTTCATTCTTAATCTCTGAGAAATTTTGAATATCAAAATAGTAGATGTTTGAAATAGACAGACAAAGAGAGAGAGAGAGAGATAATTGTTTTCAAGTGTTATCATTACATAACACCCTCCTGATATCATAGACAAGAACCACCCCCAAGAACCACCCCCAGTAACAACCCACCCTGTGACGACCCACCCGGGTACGTGTGCGGACTTTCCACACGTCACCATCTCATAGACAAGATGATAACCCAGTCTAGAGCAGGGGTTCGCCTGAAGAAAGTGCAATGACGATGACAGAGGGATCACTGTGCATCACCTTACTTGGCTATTTTTGCATTACAAGCCTTAACGCCAAGTGAAACTTCAGGCTATTTATAGTTTAAATATCATATAAGTTTCACAGTTACTAAAAGTTTACACTTTTTGTACCACGTCTATGTCTACGTCGAGCATATTCATCAGTAGGTATTTGCATGTACTACCTGCCATACCCAATCATTAGCAAGAGAAATGATAAGAATAAAGGATATTCTAATTACATCCTGATGAATATGCATAATCGTTGTCTGCAAGGTAGTATTTTTGAGTAACTGTAAAACAAATGTGATTTTTACGCTATATATTCTGAACATGTACATTATAGGGTATCAGGACGGGTCTTGCCCTTCCCTAAATCCGGCGAAGGTTGCCATGGTATAGGGAGATCCCTAGCCTTCCACCCGGCTCCTCTTGGAACCTGACTCACCGTACCTGCCTGTCTTCCCATAGCACCACGGTCAACACCCCTACTTGTTGGAGGATGTTGGCCGACTTGTATCTTGAATTTGAGGACAGGTTCACAGGGTTCACTCTCTTTTACTAAACCTCACATACATGCCCAAATCTCTCTCACGCCTCTCACATTCTTTGAAATGGATGGAAGGTGACCATAACCTTTTTCTTGCTCTGAATTTCCCAAACTTCTCATCCGGAAAATAAAGCTTCATCATATGAATTTCATTTTTCTCTTGTTCAAATACCTCCATTCCTTCCACAATGCTTTGGCAGCACAGTTCCTTTCAAAGTATGCTTCATATTTTAAGAAAAATGAAGACATCTAAACCTCCCTTACAAATTCTTTCCACCCAGTTGACTGAAATATCATTAACATGGCACAGGTTGTCTAATTTTGCTCAGTTTAATCAAGGTTCTAGGGGACAAAGAACAAAAGATTCACTTGAAACATTCATAAATTCTCTCAACTTTAATATTGCACTTTTTTTTTTTTTTACACAACAATACACTTAAGTACATGATACATTCATGCAGACTTGGAATAACAATTCATGTTTTCATCCGGTATAGAAATATAAATAATAGTTATCTGATTAGAAATCTAATGATAAAGTGGCTGGCAAGGACCTAAGTACTTAGTAGTATAATGACCAAGTAAACTAAGATTATAACTGGTATTTGTAGGACGATCCAAACCTAACAGAGGTCTGTCCATTAATAGAAATCTTACAGCTGTATTTCCATCTTTCTTCAAGTGACATTTTTGAAAGAAAATCCAATTCAGGAGTAGTTAAAAGAAAAGGGGAGGGGGGAAGAGAATTTGTCCTAAACACTCCCCAAGATTTTGCTGCAGAACTAAGAACCATAGCCCTTTTGCTAAGGATAGACTTCTTTCAAGGATTTCAATGAAAGAGGAAAATTTTTCATGAAGGTCAAGATTAAAGTCACCATGGTAAATTAATGATTAAGACAATATTGTCACAAATGAAAATACAAAATGTAATCCATACTGACATGGAAATATTTTGTGAAAAGAAATACCTAAAGCAGACTTGAATAATGGAAAATATGTAACCAGATGTTTTTATCCATATCTCAGCATATTTTCTATTCTGCATATATTCTGACACAAAGCTTGTAAATAAAAAGAAGCGAGCTAAAATTTCAAGCCATTCATCTGAACTTCAATGTATGTAACATTGTTTATATATTATTTTTTAAGCAATTCTATTGTCTTTGCCTTTAATAAATAAAAGGAAAATAGAATGAAGATAGCAAAAATTATCTTTGTAATGGTAGACTTTTTTTCTAGCCTCCATTGCAAAGTAAATATAACTCAATACATTTTCACATCATCATTTTTATCCTGTATAATTTTTTTAAAGTTACAATGTAATGCTTGATCAGTTCTGCTACATGTAAAAAAATAAATTACAAACCCCGACAATGTTTCCTAAATGATGTCATCATTATCAAACTGGAATGCACAATATAATTGCAGATGGCAGCATAAATCCATGTCCATGACAACTACAAATATCTATGTTGCACGATTGGTACAGAACTTTACTGTATAAGGAGTAATCCATTATTTAACATGTTTCAACTTGTATGAAACAACCTAGAATCTAAAGCTTTGATGAACATTAACTAACATTTATTCTTCTTTGTTAATTCTATTTTGTCCATATTAGTTTGCCTATGCCCGAAGGAAATCATGTAACATTTTGATGGTGTATAATACACCATGCCTCAAGTATTCCACAGAACAATTTAAATTGGTATATTGGTGAGATGTCTGATGGCTCTAGGAATATTACTCCCAAGAAAAGTGTAAGCTTGAAGTCCATTCTGTGCCCTGATTCATAAAACTTGGTATCAATAACAGATTACAATAATGGATGTACATGTCAGGTCCTGAAATTATTGTACTATATGGGCTGAGAGCAGTTGTTACTGATGAACATTTTCATGAAACAGGGCCCTGATACGTGTGAAAGCTAGTTCATGGGCTGTTCTCAACTAGACCGTTGAAGGGTATCGTGATGTCATGAAGTGAGCTGTCCATTAGTCTCTTCCTAGCTGCCAGGAGAGTCAGATAACTCAGATCAATGAGACATATGTTGATAAATTATGTTCCTATGCTAGAATAATTGTTGGTATATCTCTTGAGCTGTTCTGTCATGGCTATCCTAAATTCCAATCCAATGTGCCTCAAAGCTCTGACTTCTAAAGCATACAGTGATGCCTGACATCTCCTAGATTTGGTAACATTGATATCGAGTGTCTAACCCCAGTTGCTTGCAAGCTAAAATTGCTGAATGTAATTCTTAATGAGTATATGCTAAAGGGATGTTTCATCGCAAGGGCTATTTAAACGGTTAAGTCTCATTTTGGCTGCCTGTTGACCAAGCCTCCTGAAGTATATAATGATGCCTAGGTCCTCAAGGATGTAGAGATGTCCTAATCTATGAGGCAGTCTGTGCAGTGGTGAAATAAAGATCAGTCTTTGTCTCTGGTTGGTGATGTCTAGATCTCGACCTCAAGACCTAGAGCTACATGAATGTGACCAAACGTTTTCCTTCAAGTCTTGGTGTCAAGATCTTCTGGACATGCTGCATAGCCCTTTGAAGATAAGAAGAAGAAGCCAGGACTGAACTACGCCACTGGTATGCGATGCCTCTGGCCACTGAGATGCAAGGATGTTGCTATCTGAGAAGCTGGGCAATCTTGGCTGTCTTGAAGTCCGACCTCAGCTGCACAAACGACATGACCACCGTTCTGTCTAACCCAGTCTGAAAAAAGATGCAATACAAGAGCATGGTAACATGAAAGAGATATAAATACTCAGTTTACACATGTCAAACCTATTGCAAATCATTGAACAACATATTTCCATGAGTCATCTTCACACCACCAGACTGTATCGAGTCCAAACAGACCATTGACTAAAACAAATTCTGGCCATTGATGTAACAGAATTTTTTGGATTGATTTATTGTCAGTCTGGTGTTGGTCATGGTGATGTGACATCTGAGATCACATCGACTTATCTGCTTATCTTACAAAAAAATTAGTTGTGTAAAAAATGTTCTCTAACTTTTTTAGATCGCAGGAAACACTTTTATACAGACCTATCATGCCATATATCAATGATGATGATTCCTGAACTAAGAAACACTTCTGAATTTCCTGATATTGAATAACTTTTACAATTTCTAAAAGATCATTGAAAATTCTCCCAGTAATAGTGAATAATCAATACTAGTAATGAAATTTACAACATCAATTAATTACAATACAGTGATATAAATGAATAACACATATTTAGAGATCTTTGATCAAGGTCTGACAACATTATGAAGGAACAGTCATGATAGATGAGCTTTTGTTTATGAAATCATCTTCAAAATGGCTCAAATAGGAGAAGTATTTAATATCTTAAGCACCAGACTTACCAGTTGTTCTCCTGTAATGACTTGTCTCAGGTTCTCTGGGGCTACGACCAACAGGTTACACAGGGAATGGAGCATCTCAAATAGGGTATTTACAACCGGTACCTAGGATGATAATGAAAGTATTAACAATGATAATAGCAGTAATAATAACTGTAATATCAATAAGAAAAAATGTAATAGCAAGATTGGTAAAGATACAAGGATAATACGTTATTGGGGTATTGCACCATACCACAGATTTCACATAAACCCTAAAGGCTTCAGAAATTATACATCTCTTTAACTTATGACTACTCTCACATTAAAGGCAAAAACACTATTCCATTTTGTCTACATTTGTCCCCATTTTTAAGAATCTACTACACCGATGCCACTTTTAGCTTTTTAAAATCATTTCTGGAAAGATGTTTTTTAAAGATTTTTCACTCTGAAATGAACAAAAGAATCCCCCAACAAAACAAAATTGGCATACAGGAACAACATTCCTTCTGATTTGTATAAAACTGTTAATGATTTACTGTAATATACCAAGGAAAAGGAGTTTGTCTTTCCACATATTACTAGCAATCACCTTGAAGCTCTTGACTAGCCTTCTGTATTCATTGACATCACAGATCACTAGCATAGCACCTGCATAAGGAGGAAAGTATTTATTTAAATTAATATTCAAAGATCAAAGATTAAAGGTAGTATTAAAGGTCATAGATTTCGTCAAATGTATTTTTTGTTGTTGCTGTATCGAGTTGGAGTAAGACCAAATCAATTATCAGTATTCTTCAATTAGCTTTGAAAGTTAAAGACAGCATTTATCAAAGTCATCTATCGGGCTATAAAATCCTATTATTTATTATATTAAATACTAAATTATTAAACTACTACTAATTACTAAACTATTTCCCTTAACCAATTACAAATTTAATTTAGGTCATCAACATGAATAGAATCCCATCAGGGAATTCAAATTTTGGGAACATTATCATCTCTGAGATATTCATAATTTTTAGGGAATCAGCCATTAGGCAACAAATTCATTGATCTTACACAGATCCTAAAAATCAACAGTAACCATGTGTGATTCCTTGAAAAAGCATGCATTTCAAAGCAAATATCAGAAGGGTTTTTAATCCTTTTTTGAATTTTAATCTACCCTCATAGGTGTATCCAAAAATCACAAATATAATGAAATCTATTTTGGATTCCTTTTATGATGCGCATGTGCATGATAAGTTTCCAGAAAAGGTTCATGTAATCAATGAACTAGTAGAAAATGAACATAAACCTTAAGAACACAGCAAACAGCTAAAATATTGACTACTAAATGCAATTACAGAACGTCCTTGGCTCGTTACGAAAAATCAGTACCAAACAAAACTGATTCAAACAGGCAGCGTACCCATTGAGTTGTAGGTGAACTGCTGAAGATGATCATACACCACCCGATGGAACCGTATCCCAAGCTCAGCTAACGCAGAGTTGATATTCTTGCCGTCCATACATCTCTTGATTGTGTCCACTTGCTTCTCCATGTAGGATATCACCTTAGCACAAGCCTAGAAGAATAATAATTATAACGATTACAATATTATTCAGTGTTTCTTGTATGATGTATATCACATATCCATGAATGTCTCTATGTGTTTCATATAGAGCTTTGTTGGATGCCTACCCTATACAGTGCATCCCAGAAAAAAACGAAACCAAGAATTAGTGATGTTTTATCATAACTTAATCACAATTATAATCAATAAATGACACATATTTGGAAAGCTTAGATCCTCCTCTTTCATTTGATGCAAATCATATGATTCATATCTGACGCATGAGTGATTAAAAGCAATTTGAAGAGAGTAAACCAAAAAGTCATTTGGCGGGCGGTATCTAAATTTTAAAAAGAAAATCACATTTTTAGAAAGTTCAATTTCTGCCCTTTCAAATGACACCTCAATCAGAAAAAAAATGAGCCAGGAATAACAAAGTTCTGTTGGTTTAAAGAAAGGCTTCCATTTCCATAATTTGACCAAACAAGTTCGTTATCACTGGCTGCCTGCCATAGCAACGAACAGAGTTGACAAAAGACTTAACTCCGTTTCGTTGACGATCAGCCATGCACAAAGAAGACGAAAGACTTACGGGGGAGAAAGGTGTGACCATCCCTGCCTCAGCTTCAGGCCTGAAGTCTGTCTTCTTCTGCTCAGACGACAGCAGGTGCTTGAGCCATCCACATATTGCACTTATTAGCCTGAGAGTATAAAACATGGAGGAAGTTTGACAAGGTACTTCAATAGGCCATTTTAATAATGTAACCAAATTTAATACGTAAGTCTCTGTGAAGTGCCTCAATACAAATTATTTCTTTCACCTGATAAGAATAATAAGAATTCAATAGTCAGAATGCAAACTGTATATATTAAGTGTTGCTATTGAAATACTATTAATCTTATCATGTGAATGAAACAGTTTGTATCGAGGCACTTCACAAAGACGTATGCATTCAATTAGGTTAAATTACGAAAATAGCCTGTTGAATTTGACTTGGTAGTAAATACAGTGAAACCTGTCTATGAAGATCACCCAAGGGAGACAAGAAAAGTGGTCTTTATAGGCAGGTGGTCTTTATGTATACCTGTATGTTCCTTTAGTACATGTTTCAATGAGAAACTTTTTCAAGGGAAACAAAAAATGTGGTCTCTGTAGACAGGTTATCTTTCTATACAGGTGGTCGCTGAAGGCATTCCACACTTGGCTCATAAACATGTGTCTTTTCTAACTTATCTTTTATTGTTGTATAGGAATACAAAAAAGGTAAGATATTTTTACGTGACTACTACACATTCCATATTAAGCTCATAAAATATGGCATATTTCCATAACTACCTTTTATCGTCTACAAATTCTTGTCTCCTATCCATGCATGTAACACAAATGTTCCTTCATTGACATACTATATAACAGGGCCCTGTATTATAAAGAGTTGCAATTGAATCAAATCAATTGCAACTTTAAATTAATCATAACTGTGTACTGTTAATTTTGAGTTGTGATCAATTGGAATCAATCGCAACTCTCTATAAGACAGGGCCCAGTTCTGTCTTTTTCTTCATCAAAGATCAAGAAACAATGAGAACAATGGGAAGATTACAGGATTGCTTTCAAATTTTCAGGACAAACAGGCACAATACAAATGACTTTATTTCCTTACCTGTCAACTCCTGTCTCCAGCTTCCCTTCCATCTGCTCCATCAAGGTTTTCTTCTTTGCCACACACTCGGTGTGCTGCTCAGTGGAACTGTGGAATCACACAGAAAGAGTGGCAATGTTAGTTACATGATATCGTCTGTGTTAACTCTGTATGAAGTATATGAAATCTTTAAAGCTCTTCTGGCTCCAAACAGGTGATATTGAGAATGTTGGTATGAGGGTGATGATGATGATGATGATTGTGATAATTGTGATGATTGTGATGATGATGATGATGATGGTGATGATAATGACAATTGTGATGATAATGATGAAGATAATAATGATGATAATAATGAAGATGGTGACAATGATGATCATGATAATCGTGACGATGACATCTCAACATTTCTTCTTAAAAACCCCAAAACAACATCTGTAAACATTCTTTATCTAATGCCGTTATACTTTGCAAGATTCCTTACGCATCTCTTGGAGTGGATTTACATTTCCAACTAAATCATTATTCAATAAATAAATATGACACACAGTGAAAGAACATTTTCTAAATCACTACCACCCACCTAATGAGAGGAACCAGGATATCACTGAACTGCTTCTCCAGGAGATGGAAGATGGCGTTGGCCTGGCAGACGATCTCAAAGAAGTAGCTCGCGGGCGGAGACCGAGGCTCACCCATAGGGATCCCAGTCAGTCCCAGCTCCAGGGCATAGTCAATGTGCTCAATGCACATGAAGTCGATCAGGATGCAGAAGATGTCATAGGCATTCTTGGCAATATTGGACTGGTTTGACAGCTGAAAATAAATAAATATATTTAGTACAGTGTGTCCCATGGTCATACATGAAATAGCGCCACTATTAAAACGTATATGTGTGGTACAAAGAGATTATTTACAGGTCATTTTGAATGCATGTGAATCTCAATCTAAATTATCTTTGACTTTGAAAGATCATTTAGATTTTTAAATACAAATTACTATCATTTTTTTTTTTTATGTATCTTTGTTTTCAAAGCAAGTTTAGTTGTTTCAACTAGTAGTCCATTTGGTGCACTAATCACCTTACCATTAGATTTAATTGAGTTGGCTATATAGTTTCATTGAAAGATGTTTCTGTTGATCAATGTGCAAGAATATTCTGCAAAATTGCAGGTGTGGAGTACCTTACAATGCTCCATCTCCGTGACAAGAAATTGTATCTCTTTCTCTTTTTTGCTTGATCTACTAAATATATCGACATCATCTACTTTCTCACCCTATCTATCTATATATCTATCTAGCTGTCTAGATGTTTATCTTTATGATTAAAGGAGAAGCTAGCTACGTAATCATATGATTAAAGTTTCCCTGAGACACTCCTAATGAATAGCAGAGAAAAAAGGGTCTTCCATATATGAAAATTACCAAAAAATTGAACTCTTTATGGAGTCACAGTGGGCTCAAAGTAACCTAAATAATCTCCAAGTAAGATAAGGAACATTGAATTCTGGCAGAACTTCAACAGAGATTTTAAACAAAGATGACATGCCTCATTCTAGTTCCATCAATGAGCGAAATAAATATTTTACATAACAGAATTCTTTACAAGTATAAAAGAAGTGTTTACCAAGAAATTGTATTCTTTAGTTAAGGCTCAAATAACGTAAATAATCTCCAAGCTAGACAAGAAACATTGAATTCTGCAGAACTTCAACAATATTTTAAACAAAGATGACATGCTCCATTCAAGTTCTATCAATGAGCGACATAAATATTTTTATATGAGAATTATTTACTAGTTGGCATCTAGTGAAGCTTAGTTTTGCTTCATAGAGGAGGTTGAGGGCCAGTTCTTGGGATAGGAAGGTCTCTCCCTTGTAGTCTGCCACCGGGGCTGCTCCTACAATGTTCAGAGGGGCCTTGGTCCTGATCTTGTTCTGGAGGTCCTGGAACCTGAAAGGAGAGCATGAAGAGGAAGGTCCGAGTTAGATTTAGGTACAGTTAACTCTGCATAAGTGAAATCTGTTGGGATCGTAACTAGTTTGACTTATGCAAAAGTCCACTTAGGAAGTGTATATAACACAAGCTTTCCATAGTTTGGTCCAACAAATTAATTCGACTTTAAGAGAATTTGAATTGTGGGATTTTGAGTTATGCAGAGTTACCTGTACATTCAGACTGAGGGAGTTTTTGGAGTCAGTACAGTAGTCATTTGTGTAAGAATGTATTAAAGTGGGATGAGGAACAACTGTTAGAATGGAAAATAGAAAAATTTATACTCTTTTTAGATGACTACTGGTATTAAAACATAAAAGCACTTGAACATAGAATCACTCTCTCTACATCTTTCTCTTTCTTTCTGGATCTACTAATTACACCCATATCATGTACTTTCTCACCCCATCTATGTATCTATCTATCCATCCATCTATCTATCTATCACACAATCTATCTATCTAGCTGTCAAGCTGTTTATCTACCTATCAACCTCCCTATCTAATTGTCTATTGGCATTTCTACTATGTTTACATATGTCCTTTGGTCTGAATGTGTGATCATGGATTTCAAAACATACCTTTTAAACTTAAATCTTTCACATTTCAACAAGAATTTCTCAATGAAATTACACAATTTGATTTTTTGAACTTGCACATACTTCTAGTTTCCAGTCATGATGATGATAAATAATAAATCTTATAAACGCAGAAAACGCAGAGAGCAAACAAGCTCACCTATCTACAGGTTGCGGACCCTTCTTGGTGTGACTAAGCCCCTTGTAATACATCTCAAGGTGCTCTGCCATCTTCTCCTTCAGATGCTTGGTCTCTGCCACGTTGTACTTGTTGAGATAAGCTCCAAAGATCTTCTTGGTGAGACGGCTAAGGAGGTGGGCATCGGAACCAAGCCGGTACTCCGCGATGGCGCTCGTTAGCCTGTCCGTCCTGGGGAGAAAATATGAGGATCTTTAATAGTGGAGGGTACTTTATGCAATCAATCTTAGATTAAGGCGCTCTTTCGATCCTAGCAAATTATCTGCCAAGGAGCATGTTAGCCTGTCTGTCCTGTAGAGAAAATGCAAAAGAGATCTTAGTCTAAGGAAAGGTGTCCTGGGGGGAAATCACAATGGAAGATCTTAATGGAAGGTCCTTTGCTTGCCCCATGTAAATACTTTGGCACAAATTTACACAAACTGTAGAAGCAGAAGTACACAAACATATCATATTAACTGAGGAGGTGCGCATCTGATCCTAGCAGCAACTTTACCAGGGCGCTTGTTAGCCTGTCTGTCCTGGGCCCCGTATTATAAAGATTCAGCGTAAGTTGGATTCATCATTATAATCCAGCGTATCTCACAATCAACTGTAACTTAATAGCCAATTTCCGTATTATAAACGCCCTTGGAAATCAAGCGTGAGTTACAATGGATTCACGGTGAAAAAAC